>AWOL01S0029885.1:0-44936 GCA_000715115.1 Nicotiana otophora
ATCAGCATCAAGTTGGGTGTGTGGTGCAGGGCCCATCATTATTTTCACACTGCATCAACAAAATTAATCAGGTAAAAATATACAATTTTTTTTTCACATACCAATCATTTTTTTTCTGATAACCCACAGACTACCAATCATAATCACTAAAAACATGGGTTCACACTTCATTAGTCAGATTTGTATGGTTAAGCTGTTCAAGTTGAGCATATGTATAAGCTCCAAACTGGATGCTCCAATCAGAAAATAGAAAATTCTAATTTCTTTACAACCTCCTCAAAAGAATTGCGCTCAAAGTAGCATCTCAGTTTATAACATATAATGTAAGTGTCGCATTTACCATTTATTACACGTATATTTGTGTCACAAGGTGGGTTGTTCTGATGGTAAGCACTCTCCACTTCCAACCAAGAGGTTGTGAGTTCGAGTCACCCCAAGAGCAAGGTGAGGAGTTCTTGGAGGGAAGGATGCCGAGGGTCATTTGGAAACAGCCTCTCCACCCCAGGGTAGGGGTAAGGTCTGCGTACGCACTACCCTCCCCAGACCCCACTAGTGGGATTATACTGGGTTGTTGTTGTTGTTGTGTCATGTTTATGACTTTGGGATGTTTATGTGAAACAACTTCCCCTACATTACGACGTCACATGTGCTAAATTATCGAAGATATCCGATCTCTACTTGGCCAACCCAAAGGAAATAGAGAAGTTGAAAGAAGTAGAAAACAAGATTGTCCAAATGGACCCTAAAATGAAATAACAGATGCAGTTGCAAAGACAAACTGCAGCTCAGTAAGTTAAGTTTAAGTATTTAAGAAGGTATTCTAGATTCTGCACGTATCTACCACCAGTATCTCTTTTCACCATCCACTGGCCAAAAGTTAATCTACTTCGTCACCCTATACCGCAAGCGTGTAAGATTGCACACACTCTACCCCTTTTTGACAATACTAAGGTTTAACGGCAAATTATCAAGGCATGTAGTATTGTGCAATACAAGAAGATGGAATAAAAAATACACTGAGATGCATTGACCCACTGTTACTAAACTGAACCTGATTTCCTTCTGCCTCAAAAATCGAATTTTTTAATCCACAATTCCAACCTTAAGACGCAACAAATCAACCCCAAGATTGTACATTGCCAAAAATAATTAACTTAAAAACACAGCATTTCGGCCACTTAAAAGTCGCAAGTTATCCTCCATTTATTAGAACCAGAAACCATGGCAGAAACTGCGTGCAGGTCAAGCAAAATAAGCTTTTCAGGTAGCGTTTGATTCAAAATAGGTGAAAAGAAAATTCAGGAATTTTTTCCAACCAGCATCGAGTTTAAAAGCATTGCGGAAACCAAATGAAAATTACTGGTTGTAACAATGGGACAGGTTTTGTGGATTTGTTTATTAGTATTTATCTGTATAAGTAATGGAAAGAAAAGATATTGCATAAACAGTCTACGACATAGCAGTTACCACCCTTCAACAATTTGTGATTCAATGTTAAATTTTAAAGAAGGCTCCTTTTACAATTTACACTATTGGAAGCATTACGGTTTGAACTTTGGTAAGTTTGTCAGATTTCCTACCAAGGAATGCTATAATAACAGAGGAAAAAACCATTATACATTCCCATGCTTAATGAGGCTCCATTGTTTCTAAAAGACTTGACTAGATTTAATCAAGCAGGTGAACTTCCTATTATGACGTTTGGGGCATTTATCTTCATACTTAATTTTTTCTTTTTTGATGAAAGATTGTCTTATACTGAAGATATATCAGTAAGCATACACCTTTTCAGCTACTAATTTCCTCCACACCTCAATAATCATTCCCTCAGCTACCATTTCGGGAAGTAGGATCGCTACCATGAAACTACAGGTCTATGGTCCTGTCAAGATCGACTCATTACGAGTCCAAACTGGCTTTAACACGCCTCCCATGGCTTCGACGGGACACGGGCACTAACAGGACTTCAGGCAAAGCCTGAGCCTTTCTGCCTGAACCATTCAAACCCTATCTTAGTATCATTGGGTGATTTAATTCCTTCTAATGATAGCAAATCATGTTAGTAGTAACCTAGTGTGCTATGTTCAACACAACAATATTTAGGCTAAACCAATCCTATTATTATAAATATAATACAAAATTAAAATACCTGGATACACCAATGTTATGGTCAATAGTCGACCTTTTCTAATATTATATATAAAAACTTTACAAAGAGAACTTGTTTACAGGTTGCCTACTCTAAATCAGATCGGATCCTTATATAATGGATCACCTCTGAATACAATGGTTAGTGCCCGACAGATTTTGATAAGGTGGGCATATACTACTTTAATAATTACAACTTAGATAATTTGCCCGACATGATAAGGTGGGCCTCTCTTTCTTTATTAAAGAATCTATCTTTATAAAAGTTGTTTGTTGGTATTACCCCAATAATTCAGAATATAGGACCTTCTTTCTTATTCTTTTTCTTTGCCTTTGTCATTTTTGGCCTTGCTGGAAGATTCTTCCACAATTGTCTTGAAGTGTAGCAGATATGCTTCAATATCTATTTCTTCAGTGTCACCGACACTTTGGGATTCCCCTGCTATACACGTTTCTTCTTCTGTGGTATTACCTGCTGATGCCATAGAAATATCATCTGGTATTTCTCTGTCTAGATTTTTCATTAAATCCTTCTTGACCTCTTCCATATACGAAGCCAGTATTTCTGATCTGGAGGAGTCTCCTTTCTTCATCTGAAGTTTCCTTGCTATTTGCTTAAATGGACTGGTATCACTTGTTCCTGATACAGTCTGACTTTTGTATTTATCAATAGTACATTTAATTGTCTCTATGATTTCCTAGCCATGAGTATGTCCTTCTTTGTCTTTCTGGAGCAATTTGTTCCAGAACTTTGTATAAAAAAATCTTTTAAGGCATGGAAACCCATTTGTATCATCTTGATCTTCCAACAAATAACGAGAGGCCCACCTTTTATAAAGATAGAAGATAAATTATAAAGATAGATTCTTTAATAAAGAAAGAGAGGTCCACCTTATCATGTCGGGTAAATTATTTAAGTTGTAATTATTAAAGTAGTATAGGCCCACCTTACCAAAAACTGTCGGGCACTAACCATTGTATTCAGAGGTGATCCATTATATAAGGACCCGATCTGATTTAGAGTAGGCAAGCTTTTTTTTCAGAATTTTCTTTAGAAACTCTCGGTAAAGAACACCCCTCCTGTAAACAAGTTCTCTTTGTAAAGTATTATATATAATATCAGAAAAGGTCGACTATTAGCCACAACCTTGGTGTATCCAGGTATTTTAATTTTGAATTATTTTTATAATAATATTATTGATTTAGCCTAAATGACATGCTAAATATTGTTGTGTTGAACATAGCACACTAGGTTATTACTAACATGATTTGCTATCGTTAGAAGGAATTAAAAGGTAGAGTTAGAATGGTCCAGGCAGAAAGGCTCAGGCTTTGCCGAAAGTCCTGTTAGTGCGCGTTGAAGCCATGGGAGGCATGTTAGGGCCAGTTTGGACTCGTAATGAGTCGATCTTGACAAGACCATAGACCTGTAATATTCTTGTAGTTTCATTGTAGCGATCCTACGTCCCGAAATGGTATCAGAGCTATGTGAATGAGTAACAATAGGTGCTAAGTTAAAAGCAGTCCTATACTTATCTGATTCAGATATCTGGATCTGCCAATAGCCTGAGTTTAAATCAACCTTTGAAAATATAATAGCATCATAAAAACTATCCAATAAATCTTTTTTATTAGGAATTGGATACTTAATCCATTTCAAAACCTTATTTAAGGGCTTATAATTAATAACCAATCTTGGAACACCACGTTCCTGTTCAGCATATTTATTAACATAGAAGGATGTGCAAGACAATTGAGACTTGGATGGTCTTATAAGACCTTTATGCAACAAAGAATCAATTTCCTTTTTGCATAGTTCTAAATATTCTGAGTTCATTTGGCAAGGCCTGGCCTTTGTTGGAATATTATTTTCTGAAAAGTCTTCTTCATAAGGGAGGCTGACCATATGCTTTTTCCTTCCCCAAAACATATTTGGATGATCTCCACATATCTGTAAAGAGAACTGATCTTTTAGAAAATCATTTTTTTCTATCCTTCTTCGATAGTCAAGATATGAATTTCATGTAGATGACTTATCCATTCTATCAATAATCTGAGACCTTATCTCTGGGTCTTTAATAGTTTTTAGCAATTCTATCAAACTATCATTTGTCAGGACATTGATATCTAAATCCTTAAACTGGGAGTAAATATTATAGAACTCATCATCAATGTTGTTATCACAAGACTGACCTTGTTTACAGGGTTCACATTCATCATCTGAGAATATATAATTATCCTTATGTAATGAGATCAAGTTGAATCAACAGATCAAAAGATATCGTCTCATGAAAGACAACAATGAGGAGAATTTTGCGAACAATTTGCTATAGATATCCCTAAGAAGCCTAAAGAGTCTCATAGACATAGGAAGAAAAGGGAATTTTACGAGAAAAAGATGGGAAAAAGAAAGAAGATGGAGAATGCTTTTAGAGCAAGAAAAGATTTTATTAGATCTACCAAGCCTAATGCATGTTACAAATGTGGTAGAATAGGCCATTATGCTAAGGATTACAAAATCAAAGATAAGATAAAAAGCCTAGATATTGATGATAAGATAAAAGACTCTTTATGTAAGATTCTTATAAACTCTTCTCCGGAAAATTCTGGTCGAGAGCAGAGCGATAGAGAGGCTTCTTCAACAGATGATATCTCCATCTTCATATGGTATTTTTTCCTTTTAAAATAAAAGGGATAAGATAACGTCTTTACAATTACACCACCTCCTACAACAACTAGTTTATAAACAGCCCCGTCTCATAGCTGCTCCTGTCATTCAGATAGTTCAGCCAGAGGTGGATCTGGATTTGAACTTTATGTATCCAGTTTGAATTTCTAGCATCAGCTATTTGACTTACTGGGTTCGAAATCTATTATTGTACTTGTTTAGTGAAATTTTTAACAAATATACTGAGTTCGGATGAATTCGTAACTCTAATACTACATCCCCCTAAGTTCAGCCAAGCTGAGAAAACTTACTTGGGGTTTTATTTCCAAGTCGGTTCAAAGCAACCTAAGTCTAAGCAACAGCAATGAAACTAAAAGTAAGTTGCGACGTGACAATTTCAATGATTCATCAAATTTCAATATTTAAGCACCATTACCTCACAGTAACAAATGAAGTAAATTAACTAAAATCAATTGACATCTTACCGCTTCCTGTGCTTTTTCGTCTTGAAATGCTCGTCCCTCACCGCAACATTCGCGAAATATCGACTACACAAATCAGACCACCAAAAACAACAAAATAAGCAAAATTGAATAAATAAACAGAACACAACACGCTATTTTACAACAAATTTAATAAAATAAACAATTAATTGAACTTCAAAAAGAAGAATAAGTTACTCGCAGTGAAGACAGTAGTATTGACCCATTCCGGGAAGATCTTCGTCGACGGGAAACTCTTTCCGTTGCTGAGCTGGCTTTTTAAGTTCGTCGTAAACGGCATCGTCTCCTTTGACGAGGAATTTTGAACGGCGAAAGGTTTTGTGAGAGTATCTTCGCTTCTTCACGCTCCTGTGTGGACACTTACCTCCCATTTTTCACACTGCAAATTTAGGCGGTTGATTATGAAGGAAATTTGAAACCCTAGATTGTGGGCTGATATATGTTTCTCCCTCCAAACGACATCGTATGATCCCACTACTCGCTAGGATCTTGCCAAAGATTTATATTAGCCTGTTTGGCCAACCTTTTTTTTGGCCCAGTATTTTTTTTATTTCAAAAGTATTTTTGGCCAAAAATTAAATTATTTGGCCAAACTTTTAGATGAAAAACAAATGTTTTTGAGGAGAAGCGGTCTTTGAGAAGCAAAAAAAAGTAGCTTCTCTCCAAAATACTTTTCTGAGATATACTTTTGAGAAAAATATACTTAGAAGTAGTTTTCAAAAGTTTGGTCAAACACTAATTATTGTTCAAAAATGCTTTTCAAATTAATTAGTCAAACACAAACTACCTCTCATCAAAAGCACTTTTTTGAAAAATACTTTTGAGAAAAGCACTCTCAAAATAAGTTGATTTTAGAAACTTGGCCAAACATGCTAATACTCTACTTATTTACCTCTATATTTTAGATTTTAGATATTCCATGTATTTGTTTTTCGTTAGAAATCCGATTTTGGGACTAGGTGGTTTCCGTAAAATAATGATAATAATAATAATAATAATAATATTAATAATAAAAATATTAATAGTAACAAGAATTATACAAAGATAATTATGCTTCTATTTTAAAAAAGTTGAGATGTATAAATTCTTACTTCTCCAGTTACGCTCGTATATATATTTTACTATCATTCATATATATATATATATATATATATATATTAAAAGCATGAATATCCTTAGTGAAATGTCGTTCGCCTTTTTACCTTTTATAATCTGACTTCACACTAGACAAAATAGACATTTAAATATTTTCCTAATATTTAGAATATTCTACGTAAGGAAATATCTAATAACCAAAGTTAATTTTGTCCTAAATATTAGGAAAATAATTATTACCTTTACCTAATAACTAAAATTTTGAACTCAAGTTATTCAATTATGATTTTGTTCCTTTAAAACTTGAACACTTCAAAAAGCTATGTCTTCTGAATAAAACAGATATTGAAGTCACAACCGTCCTATTTTTTTATATTTATGATTTATGATACGTCAAATTGTTTGGATGAACTTATGAAGATCATTATAGGCATATAAATTATATTAAAATTAAATCCATAAAATAATTTGGACTAGATTTTAAATTCAAGATATATTGGTCCAAATAAATATTATGGGCTAATATAATTGAATTAATTGTATAAGTCCAATATATATGGACTAAATAAATAAGTCTCAATCCATTTGGGTAGCCCATTTAATTGGGCTAAAGTGATGAGCCCACTTCATTAAGCCCAAGATATCATCTTCCTAGAGGCCCAGTTTGTTGTCACGTGTCAAATGATGTGGCACGCCAAGTCAAACGGAAGAGCCAATGGGATCATACCACATGTCAAAATTACAAGGCATGCCAAGTCACATTAAAAGGCCAATGAAATTGTGTCACGTGTGCAAGTGACATGTTCTGGCCAATCAAACGCGGCCTTGTCACACTTCAATTTGATTGGTCGGAAAGAGTTTGTTCTTATCATAACTCTTTCATCCCACAACTATAAATAAGGGTCTTCATAACCCAGAAAAGATACCAGAAGTTATAACAAGAAGCAAAAAAGAGTTCTTGGATCAAACGCTACAAATTCCTCCACAAGTTTCAAGCTTAAAGCAATCAAGTTCAAGCCCAAGAACGAAGAACAAATCAAGCTCAAGCTCAAGCGAAGAACAAATCAAGATCAAGCTCAACAGCCAAAAGTAAAATCAGAGGAACAATAGAGATTATAACACTCAAATACCTGAAATCAAACACTATGATTGTTGCAATATTTTTCGATCTTGATTTTATTTTTTCGACACAATTTATTATCTACAAATTCTGGCACGCTCAATGGAACAATCTCTACCTCTCATCTCAACTTTTCAATCACCAAAGTTTAAGAACATAGAAATGGATTTAAAGAAAATCAATTCCAGTTCAACTTCCACCAAGGCTGTTAATTCCAGGTTCTATGCTGATGTGGAAAGTATCATCGATGTTACCTTTAGAAGATTTGGACCAGTTACGAGGAGCAAAGCAAGCTCGTTAGGACAACAAGCACCCAAGTGTCGTCCGCATAAACCCCAGTTTTCGAATCTTCATCCTCAAAAGGAGCAAGATCTGAAGGAGGAAGCGATGTTGCTGAAAAGATCAAGAAAATTCTTGCTCTGCTTGACCTCTCCAGATCCAAGTACTCTGCTATGAAGGATGATAATGATGCTTCAAGTGATGGATCCTCCCCACTTACACCACATAGCATGATCCAATCGAAGATCAATCTGTGTGGCAATCCATGCTATTCTCCATCGTCTACAACAATCATGCCAGCCATGGTGACAAATACTTCATTTGTGGAGGATCAGTTGGCAAACTTGACGGAAGCAATCGCCGGCTTGACCAAGTACATGCAAAATCAAGATGCTAGAATTGATGAGTTAATAGATAGGGTGGGAATCTTTATGGATTCTTACCCATGCACCTGGCAAACTCCCAGAGGTTCCAGAGAGTAATTCTCCCTCGAGACAAATTGCATTCGCTAAGGCTATCCCTGTCTCACCTGAAGGGATGATTCCAATCAATCAACTGAAGGAGTTCATTGAAGGAACTATTCAATTCAAGTATGAAGTTGTTACCAAGTCCTCTCTCACATACGCAAAGCCATATAGTGCGAGGATCGATATGTTAAAGATGCCTGCTGGCTATCAACCTCCAAAGTTTCAACAGTTTGATGGAAAAGGTAACCCAAATCAACATGTGGCACACTTCGTTGAGACATGCAACAACGCTGGGACTTATGGAGATTACCTCGTCAAGCAGTTCGTCTGCTTGCTTAAAGGAAATGCTTTTAACTGGTATACAAGCCTCGAGATGGGATCTATTGATAGTTGGGATCAACTAGAGCAAGAGTTTCTCAATTACTTTTATAGCATAAGGCGCATTGTGAGCATGGTGGAACTCACAAATACTCATCAACGGAAGGGTGAACCAGTTATCGACTTTATCAATCGTTGGAGGAATGCAAGCCTCAACTGAAAAGACATGCTTAGTGAAGCTTCTGGCATTGAGATGTACATCCAAGGCATGCATTGGACTCTAAAAGAAATGCAAGAGAAGGAGTACCCATTTCTGGATTTTGATATGCCAATAACTTTTGAAGAACTCCTTGAGTTAAATCTCATTGAGCTTCCGGAGATGAAGCGGCTAAATAAAGCTGGTAAAATGAATGACCCAAATTACTGCAAATACCATCGACTCGTGAGCCACCCTCTGGAGAAGTGCTTTATGTTCAAGGACAAAGTTATGGACTTAGCCCGTGAAAAGAAGATCGTGCTTGAAGATAAGAAAGCAAGTGCGATCCAAGTCTCTATCACCTTTGGCTCATTCAGTCTAGATGAGCTATGCAGTTTAAAAGAAATCAAAGATGAAGAATTACTGGATAACAACAAAGTCGAAGTAGACGACCATGATGATGATGAGGGTTGGGCGTTGGTGACTCACCGTAGGCACCACAAAAAGAGCCCACGAAAAGAATCAATAGAACAACCAACAAGGAAAATGATGGTGAAAAGACCAAGGAGATGGAATTCACTTAAGCATTTAAAAAAAGTAAAAGTGGAGGTGCACCATCCTCAAAAGCCACAACATCCAGTTACCTTGCAGGAATTCTTACCAAGTTGGTTCCACACAAAGAATTCCCATGAGGGTATTGATGCCTCTGGTTGCCATGCTGACAAAGGGGAATAAAAGAGTGATGACCTACCATCGACACCATATTTGGAAGAGCTCATCAAGTCCGTTTCTCAAGAAGTTAATGTTTGTGAGGAAAATGTTATGTTCACAAATGGCGATCTTCTACTAAGTGACACTCCTCATAACCACCTGTTGTACCTAGTTGGATATATGTGCGATGAAAGGGTAAATCGAATTTTGTTTGATGGAGAATCCTCAGTGAACATCTTGCCAATTCGCACTATGAAAGAGCTTGGTATTCCCATGAACAAACTCTCGGAAAGTCGTGTGATGATTCAAGGATTCAACCTAGGGGGCAAAGAGTCATAGCTGCTATCAGGATAAGAATCACCATTAAAGATATGCAATCAAGTGCATGACTGCATGTGATCGATGCAAAGACTTCATACAACGTCTTGCTTGGAAGGCCTTGGATACATGAGAATAAAATAGTTCCATCTACCTACCATCAATATTTAAAATACTACGAGGGTGAAGTCGGGAGGAAGATAGTTGTTAATGAAGAGCCATTCACCGAGACTGAGTCACACTTCGCCGATGCAAAATTCTACTTGAAGAACTGCGTTATGAAGGAGCTAAAAGCTGATGATGTCATGAAAAGCAAGAATGACGAGCCCACAACTAAAAGAGCTGAGGTGACTGTTGGTAGAGCCAAAGCTATTATTGAAGAGGTGCAACCTAACTCAAATAAATCTTATAGAGGGGATATTGCGTCTTACGACAAGAAAGTAACTCATGCGCTCCAATATGTCCCTAAAAGGAAGAAAGATGAGGGTGAATTATCTAATCTCCAAACTAACATGCTAAAGGAGTTAACTCTTTCGGTAAAACGAATTGAGGCAGTAAAGTTTTCCTCAAAGCCACTTGTAGGGTTTGTAGCCCCAAATCATTTGTAGAATGTGGCACTTCCTACAAAGCGAACACATGAAGGTATTGATCTTAACGCTTATAGGCTATTTGCAAAAGCTGGATACAATCCCAATGAGCTGTCAAAATTAGGGATGCTCCCATCAGAAGCTGCGACGAGGTAACCACATGAAGGTTTGGATACAGACAATTGTCACCAGTGCACATCTCTATAAGAAAGGCAAGCAACAATTATATCACCATAGAAGATGAATCTGTCATTTCTAACAAGCTTTTATCTTTGATTGACTTGGAAAATCAACTGCGAGGACTTTCGTGTTTGAGAGATTGGGTCCATTAAAGAAAGGGAATAAGTTTCGAAGAAATTATCGAAATACAAGAACACCCGCTTCACCCAAAATTCAGAAGATCTCTAAGGATTTTCAAAGTCTGGTTCCTTCCAGAATGAGGCGACAAACAAAAGTCATGGTTTCGCGTGATGAGGTACTAAAGGTGAAGCCATACATTGTGGTCTACACTGAAGAACGTGATTAAGACGAAGAAAGTGTGGGTTCTTCATATCATGTCACTGCACAAAGCGAGCATGGTGTTTCATCACTAATGGAGGATGGCGAGAAATTGGAGGATGTTTCACCGTGTTATCACATATCCTTCAATGATGGGGACCCTCAAGAAGATGAAGATGCAAAAGATGCTCCCCCAGAACTTGAAGAAGGGGTGAAGGCAACGATTGATGCCTTAAAAGAAGTTAACCTTGGCACAGATGAAGAACCAAGGCCTATATACCTAAGTGCTTTACTAGCAATCGATGAAGAAAGCACTTATATCGAGTTACTCAAGGAGTTCAAGGATGTCCTTGCTTGGAGTTACAAAAAAAATACATGGCTTGGACCCTAAAGTAGCAGTTCATCACCTTATAGTCAAGAATGGCGCTCGTCCTGTTAAGCAAGCCTAAAGGTGCTTTAGGCCGAACTTGGTTCCCTTGATCGAAAGTGAAGTTAACAAACTCATTGAAGCTGGATTTATTCGTGAAGTTAAATACCCAACATGGGTCTCAAGTATTGTCCCTATAAGGAAGACAAATGGCCAGATTTAGGTGTGCATTGACTTCAGAGATCTCAACAATGCATATCCCAAAGATGAATTCCTACTTTCTATTCCAGATCTGATGATCGATGATACTACTGGGTGCGAGGGAATGTCATTTATGGACGGTTCATCGGGCTATAACCAAATTTGAATGGCGCCAAAAGATGAAGAGCTTACTGCATTCCATACCCCCAAGGGTATTTATTGCTACAAGGTAATGCCTTTTGGCTTAAAGAATATTTGTGCTACTTACCAAAGGGCTATGCAGAATATTTTTGATGATCTTCTCCACAAGAATGTCGAATGCTATGTTGACGACTTGGTAGTAAAATCAAGAGAGAAGAGCGACCACTTGAAAGACTTAAGAATGGTGTTTGAGTTGCTCCGGAGGTACCAACTTAGGATGAAACCATTGAAATGTGCCTTTGGAGTTACTTCTGGAAAGTTCCTTGGTTTCATTCTCTGACATCGAGGGATAAAAATTGATCAAGCCAAAGTAGATGCCACTTTGAAGATGCCCGAGCCTCGTGATATTCATGAATTGAAAAGTCTGCAAGGAAAGCTAGCATACCTTAGGAGATTCATCTCAAAACTAGATGGGGTGTGCCAACCATTCAGTTGCCTCATGAAGAAAGGTGTTCCTTTTAAGTGGGACCAAACTTGTAGCAATGCCTTTGAAAATATCAAAACTTACTTGATGAAGCCTCCGATTTTGGCAGTCCCTATACCTGGAAAGCCGTTGATACTATATATTTAAGTATAAGAAAGGTCTGTTGGAGCACTGTTGGCCCAAGAAAATAGTGAGGGGAAAGAAAACTCTCTTTACTACTTGAGCAGGATGATGACACCAAAAAAGCTGAATTATTCGCCAATTGAAAAGTTGTGTTTGGCGCTAGTCTTACCAATTCAAAAGTTGAAGCACTACTTTCAAGCTTATGTTGTTCTTCTTGTTTCTAAAGCAAATCCCATCAAGTTCGTGATGTCAAAACCTATTCTTAGTGATCGACTAGCAAGATGGTACCTTCAATTTCAACAATTCGAAATTTTGTACATCCCTCAAAAGGCTGTAAAAGGACAAGCATTGGTAGACACTTGGCAGATCATCTAATACCTGATAATTGGGAGCTAACTAACGAACTACTTGATGAGGATGCAATGGTCGTTGAAGTTCAACCTCCATATAAGATGTACTTTGATGTTGCTGTGCATCGTGGGGGACTGGTGCTGGCGTAGTATTTGTCACCTCTCAAGGCGAAGTTCTGCCCTACTATTTTACGTTGACACAACTTTGTTCCAATAATGTTGTTGAGTATCAAGCATTAATACTTGGGCTTGAAATGGCTGTTGATATGAAGCAGTTGCAATTGCAAGTTTTTGGTGACTCCCAGTTAGTGGTCAATCGACGTCAAGAAACCTGAACTACGCCCTTATCATAATTATGCTAAGAAATTGATGTGATGGATTGGTGATGTGATTATTCAACATGTGCCTAGGAAAGAAAATAATAAGGTTGATGCTTTAGCTGCCCTGACTTCATCGCTAATCCTGCCTAATCAAGCGCAAGTTACTATCTGCCAAAAATGGGTAGTACCGCCGCCAAATGAGGGTGAAAGTGAAGAAAATGAACTTGAGCATCTTGTGGCCATTTCTGAAGCTGAGAAGGAAGAATGGAGATAGCCCATTATCGACTACTTAAGTTATGGGATACTTCCAGAAAATCCTAGGAGAAGGACTGAAATCCATCGTCGTGCACCTCGCTTCCTTTACTACAAAGATACTCTATACAAAAGGTCATTCGAGGGAGTACTCTTGCGATGCTTAGGGGAAGATGAAGCACTCCAAGCTTTGCAAGAAGCACATTCTGGGTTATATGGATCACACCAGTTTGGACCAAAGCTCCACTTCTATATAAAAAGGATGAGATATTATTGGCCAACAATGGTAAAAGATTGCTTGGACTATGCTCGAAGATGCAAGGCTTGTCAATTCTATGCGAATTTTATTCATCAACCTCCTGAAGTGTTGCACCCAACTGTTGCATCCTGGCCGTTTGACGCTTGGGGATTGGATGTTGTTGAACCACTGCCAAAGTTCTCTGGTGGGCACCTATACATCTTGGTTGCAACTGACTACTTCTCAAAATGGGCTGAAGTTGTTGCTCTTATGGAAGTAAAGAAGGAAAATATTGCAAGTTTTATCTGAGTAAACATTATCTATCACTTTGGCATTCCTCGCTACATATTAACGGATAATGGCAAGTCGTTCGATAATAGGTTGATGAACAAGATTTGTGAACTCTTTGACTTCAAGCAACGAAACTCTTCTATGTACAATGCTGCCGCCAATGGTCTAGCCAAGGCATTCAACAAGACTCTATGCAACTTGTTAAAGAAAGTCATCTCCAAATCCAAACGAGATTGGCATGATCATATGGAAGAAGCTCTATGGGCATACTGGACAACTCACCACATGCCAACACAAGCGACCCCTTATGCACTTTATTATGAAGTCGAAGTCGTCTTGCCACTCGAGCGTTAAATACCTTCATTACGATTAGCTATCAAGAAGGGATCACTGATAAAGAAAATGCTCGACTTCGATTAGTAGAGTTGGAGGCTCTTGATGAGAAGAGGTTGGAATCTTAGCATAGTTCTGAATGTTATCAAGCTAGATTGTCTCGCGCCTTCAATAAAAGAGTTCGCCCAAGATCCTTTCAGGTATGAGATCAAGTCTTTGCCGTACGAAAGACGCATTATTACTTCTCATAAACCTGTAAGGAAGTTTACTTTAAAATGGGATGGGCCATATGTCATGCAAGAAGCTTTTTTAAGTGGGGCTTACAAGCTGGTTGATGTAGATGGCATGAGAATCGACCCTATTAATGGCAAGTTTTTGAAGAAGTATTTTCCTTGAACTTGCAACGCTCCTTGACGCATGAGCCTAAACTGCATGTTCCTACACTCCTGGACCACATGAGTCTAAATTGTGTATGCCTCCCCCCCCAAAAAAACAAAGAAAGAAAAAAAGTCCGCTAGGCTGAAAACCTCGAAAGAGGAGGCCTAGGCAAAAGCTAGGACATAAAAAAATAAAAATAAAATAAAAAAAATCACCTATTCCGAACTACGGGATGACTTGATCCTCT
Organism: Nicotiana otophora; assembly: GCA_000715115.1. Classification (NCBI taxonomy): domain Eukaryota; kingdom Viridiplantae; phylum Streptophyta; class Magnoliopsida; order Solanales; family Solanaceae; genus Nicotiana; species Nicotiana otophora. The sequence continues at coordinate 14,634 of AWOL01S0029885.1, forward strand.
TCACCAAGGTATGTAGGCAGCTTAGAGTTTCATTCTGAGTTCAGTCGCATAAGTTCAAAAGATAATCCCCCAATAGTTGTCCAAATGAAGTACGATGGAATATAATCCATTCTATCAGCACTTGAAAATCGAGCCGAGATACCATTCTTCTGTTAAACTTTGGACCCCATTTGATTTAAATGGGGCAAGTCGCTATGATAAATTGATGTCTTCAATAAAATAATTATAGTCTTTTAAGAGACTACAAAGTATTTGCATTGAAGTCTGGGGATTCTCTACATTTTCATGTTCGCATAACTTTCAAGTTTGTTGGTCTTCATATCCTCTCACTGCCCTAAGAAATTAAAACAAAAGGGCAGAGAAGAGAGGCGTTAGAAGGGAACACAAGTATAAGAAGGAAGATTGTGAAGTTTGGTTTCGAATAAATCAAATAGTTCGTGATTTCGATGTTCCAACATCAAGATACAAAAGTTTTGGTGAAGTCGCGCAAATCTGAAATTGTCGCCGCGTCAGAATTTAATATTGACTTCAAACTATTATCTGAAACTCTCCTTAAGGCATTAAATTTTTCATTATATGTTATATATTTGTAAATTAAGCTTCCAAAAAATCAAACGGTTCGTGATTTTGACCTTTCTACACCAAGATATGAGTATTTTGGTGAGACTGCGCAAATCTAAAATTTTCAACGTGGTGAAATCTAAAGTTGGTTTCAAAATATTATCTAGGGAGATTCTGAATATGTTTGATTCTAAGGTTTTGGATATGTTTTAGATGTTGAAGTCTAATTTTCTAGAAATCAAACGGTTCGTTATTTGGACTCCCCCACGACAAGATATGAATCTTTTAAGCGCGTAAAGCTGAAAATTATGAGACTAAGATAAACGTTGGACAATATAAAGCAAAAGAGAAGCAATCTTATTTAAGATGAAATAAATATCTACTGGGTCAATCTAACATAAAGATAAAAGGGGAGATAATGTTGATAGCCTAATCAAAACAGAACTTGTAGTTGATCAATTCTTGACAGCTAGTCTCCAGGTTCTTCTTCTTCTCCTCCAAATTGGCCGAATCATTAACAGTCAGCAAATCTATGCTGTCATATGAAGAAATACCAGTCTCGGCAGCTGAGGCTTTTGCTTGAATCTCTTCAACCTCCTTTTGAGTCACTTCTATAACATATTTGAGATTCTCCCTCTCTTGTTGTAATGTCTGCAACTTTTTCACAACTCTCTTCAGTTTCTTTTCACTATAGGAAACTTTTTTGACTTTCTCACTTGCTTCAAGTTTGAACGATTCGAGACACTCCTTAGCTTTGGAAATCAGCTCTAGCTTCTCATCTTCACTCATCTTATCAGCCAAATTGGATCGCCCTAGGTCATATGAAGCAACAAGTTTGAAGAGAGAATCCAGTAAACACTCTAATGGAGAAAGATCCAAAATATTCGCCTTTTTTATATCCTCGAAAATCTCAGTGATTTTCTCCCTATAAGATGAGAGCAATTCTGCACGAGTTTTGGAGAGTCTATTGCAAATATCCTCCAAAATTCCCAAGATGAATTCCTTTTTGTGATTAAAGACAATGCTTTTTCCTTCAAACATAGATATTACTGCATTTGTCATTGATGGAATGCGAGTTATCCCATTTGGAGTTATCTGACCACATAATTCAACCAATGAGAATTTACCAACACAATACTATTCCAAATGGTTATAATAGAAAGGACAAGACACATGTACCTAATCTAATAAGACCACACTGCTGGACTTAAGTCACTATTCAAAGAACTCTTACGACTAAATTACTCAAATTAAAACTTATCTTTCCTTTACAATTTAGCCTCATTTTGTCCGATTCTTCAATTTTCTTAATTCCTTTCATAGATAACCTCGTTCCACAACATCCCATCCCCCTTTGAGAACCTTGATCTTCAAGGTTGAAACTCTGGAAATTGCGAGCTGATAAAATTATAATCTTCCCAGGTGGCGTCTTCTGGTGCCAAATTGGTCCATTGCACCAAGATTTGCGTCATTGATCGATTGTTTCTTTTCACAATTCTCATGTCGATCACTACTGCTAGTTCTGTGATCAACTGGCCATCTGGAGTAGTGAAATGTGGCTCCTTTATGGGAAAATCTTTTGGTCTCACTTTCTTCTTCAATTGTGATACATGGAAGATTGGGTGAATTCAGGATTCGGCAGGCAGTTGGAGTTCGTATGCGACAGAGCTAATCTTCTTAACCACTGGATATGGGCCAAAAAACTTGGAAGCCGGCTTTAAATTCTTCCTCACAGCAATTGAAGACTGGCGATATAGTTGTAATTTGATAAAGACTAAGTCTCCAACCTCAAAGGTTCATTCACTTCTCTTGCTATCAGCGTACTGCTTCATTCGAGATTGGGCTTTAATCAGATTCTCCTTTAGTTATTTGTTGATTAATTGCCTTTCTCTCAATAGTTGAACTTATTCAACCTTGGATTGTGCAATTAACTCGAAGGTGGGTTGCGGTGGATCATATCCGTAGAGAGCTTTGAAAGGGGTCATGTTGATTGATGTCTGGTGATTGGTATTGTACCAGAATTAGGCTAAGGATAGCCATTTCCCCCATTATTTGGGCTTTTGCCCAGTCATGCACCTGAGGTAGGATTCTAAGCATCGGTTTAACCTTTTCGTTTGACCGTCAGTTTGGGGATGGTATGCCGAGCTAAGTTTCAGCTGAACATGTAGCCCTTCGAAAAGTTCTCGCCAAAATAAACTCACAAAAATGGGGTCTCGATCAGAAACGATTGAACAAGGGGTCCCATGTAGCTTACAAGCCTGATCTAGGAACAACTGTGCAACTTGAGCAACATTATAGGGATGACTTAATGCAATAAAGTGAGCATATTTTGTGCATTTTTCAATTACCACCAAAATGATTTCTTTCCCTTGTGATTTAGGAAATATTTCAATGAAATCCATTGATATATGCTCCCAAGCTTTTTCTGGAGTTGGTAAAGGCTGTAACAAACCAGGATATGCTATACTCTCATATTTGTTTCGTTGGTAAGTTTCACATTCTTGAATCATTTTCTTCACATCTTTAATCATTCCCGACCAATAAAATAGTGCCTTGAGCCTTTGATAATTTGCATGAACCCCAGAATGTCCACCCCATACTGAAGAATACATGTCATAAATTATTTTTGACCTGAGGTCCAACTTACTACCAATCCATAATTTCCCTTGGAACCTTAGCAATCCATATTATATTGACATATCTGGTACTGCCTGGGAATCGATGCTGAGTTGAGTAATCAATATTTGGACTTCCTGAACTCCAACATAGCTCTCTATCACTTCCTTAATCCACTTGGGTTGTACTGCACTTAATCCCGCACATACAACTTCTGCTCTGGACCATTTGGTTTCCTCTTCCCTTCGAGACAACGCATCTGCTACTGCATTTTCCTTTCCTTGCCTGTAATGTATTTCATAGCTTAGGCCCATTAATTTTGTAATTCCTTTATGTTGTAATGTCATAGTGATGTGTTGATCCTTGAGAAATTTTAGACTAAAATGGTCATTCCGGATAATAAAGTGGTTGGATTGAAGGTAATGCCTCCATTTTTCAACTGCCAAAAGGAGAGCAATTAGTTCCTTCTCATATGTTGATAACCCTAGATGCTTTTGACACAAAGCTTGACTCAAGAAGGCGATGTGCTTATTATTTTGAGATAATACAACCCCAACTCCAAGCCCACTAACATTAGCTTCTACAATAAATGGCAATTTAAAGTCTGGTAATGCTAAAATTGGTGCTTGAGTCATTGCTAATTTTAAGGTTTCAAACGCTTGTGTTGCCTCCTCACTCCACAAAAAACTTCCCTTCTTTAATAACTTGGTCAATAGTTTACTAATCGTTGCATAATTCTGAATAAAACGGCGGTAATACCTCGTTAACCCTAGAAAACCACGCAAGATTTTAATACAGTTGAGCTTGGGCCAACTCACCATGGCCTCAACCTTTACCTTGTCTGTACTAGCCTATTCCTTTGTGATAACACGACCCAAGTACTCAATTTTATTTTGACTGAAACTACATTTAGAGAATTTGGCATACAATTTATGCTCATCTAGCAGTCCAAAGACCACACAAAGGTGTTGCAGATGTTCTTTTAATGAAGAACTAAAAACTAAAATATCGTAAAAAAAGACCAAAATAAATTTTCGTAGGTGAAGATCAAAGATTTGATGCATGAGTGCTTGGAATGTTGCCGGGGCATTCGTGAGCCCATATGGCATTACAGTGAATTCCCACAAACCACGATGTATTTTAAAAGCTGTTTTGTGTTCATGAGCAGCTTTCATGTGTATTTAGTGATACTCCGACAGAAGATCCAACTTGGAAAAATACTGAGCACCCTTAAGTTCATCAAGTAAATCCTCTACCACAAGAATAGGGTATTTATCCTTGATAGTAATCTCATTAAGCTTCCGGTAATCCACGCATAACCTCCATAATGAATCTTTCTTTTTAACAAGAATAACAGGTGAACCAAATTGGGAAGTACTGGTGGTGACTGTTTTTGCTTCCAATATGTCATGGATAATTGTATCAATTGCATCCTTCTGTTCATGTGAGTATTTATAGGGTCTCTGATTGACAGGCCTAGAGCCCGAGATTAGCTCTATAGCGTGGTCACAAGAACGAGCTGGTGGTAATGAATTTGGCTCGTTAAAAATATCTTTGAACTCAAATAAAATTCTCTCAACTGGTGCTGGAATAATTTCCTCACTGGTCCCGTCAGATTCTAAATTAAATGTTTGGGCCACCCAATTGCACCCACTCCTGTGGAGCAGCCCAAAAATTGCTCTCGAATCTATTTGGGCCATTGATTGAGAGTTTGGATACCCTACCAGTGTCACCATTCGACTTCCTCGCATAAAAGAAACATTATGAGGCCTAGTGTTTATCACCATGGAAGCTACCATATCTATCCAATACATTCCTAATACCATATCACAACCCCCAACCTTCATCAACCTTAAATCAAACTTGAACACTTCCCCCTGCATTTGCCATAATAATTTTGGACAGAGAACCCTACTCCACATGATTCCTCCATCGACCACTCTCACTTTCATGGGCCTGAACAAGTTTAGCATAACTAATTTTAATTTTTCTGCTATCTGAGAGTTAAGGAAACTATGTTTTGTCCCAGATTCTATTAACCCAATGATGGGCTCATTCTGCAAAATTCTAGAATTTTAATTGTGGTTGGGCCCCTATCTGGGCCATCAATAACATTAATCCAAGCTTCTTCCTCCTCATTTCCTTCCATAATGTTTACCACAACCAACTCCTCATTTTCATCTTTCTTTTGCTCCTTCGTCAATCCTGAACTTTCATCCTCTTTGCAGATTGGTTCAACTTCAGTCCCTTCTATTGAGTTTAGAGCTTTGTTTTTACAAACGTGTCCCGGAAAATATTTGTCATGGCACTTATAGCACAATTTCTTTTCCCTTAAAGTCTCTAACGAAGGGTTAGTCGGCAAGGTAATTGATTGACGAGTTATAATGGATGGTAATCCTTTAGGAACATGGACTGTAATTGCTTTTGGGTTGGGTGGAAAAGTGATTCTCAGTTGAGTTGTGGGCATTCTTGGAGGTTGAATATTTTTGTAAATAGCTGTCAATGTTTTTTTGTAATGACCTAATCGGTCGTTTTGCCTTATAAAATCTTGTACCCCTAAATAAGACTCCCCATATGTATTTTTACTATTTTATGACTGACGGAGATGGTTAGTTTGGGATTTGGAAGGGGTTCGAGTTGAAATCGGGACACTTGGTTCCTTAGTTTAACTTTAAAAGGCCAAGTTTGATTTCGGTCAATATTTTGAGAAAACGACCTTGGAATAGGGATTTGACGGTTCCAGTAGGTTCGTATGATGATTTAAGACTTGCACACAAAATTTGGTATCATTCCGAATAATCTAAGTATTATTCGGTGCATTCGGAGCAAATTGGAAACTTGAAGTTCATATTTTGATTCAATTCGGTTTTGAGTGGCGATTCTTGGTTTCGTTGTTAATTTACGCATTTCTAGAGTTCGAGAAGGTCCGTATTATATTTACAGACTTGTTGGTGCATTTAGACGGGGTTTTGGGTGGCTCAGGTGAGTTTTGAACCACCCGGAGCTAAGTTGGAAAAACCAGAAATTCCAGTTTTGGTTTTCTTCTTCACGAACGCGGAAGTTTCCCCGCGTTCCCGATGAAGGAAAATGGGAGCTGGGCTATTGCCCTTCACGTTCGTGTGAAGGGCGACGCGTTCGCGAACCCATGCCTACGGGAAAGTTAGCAAAATGGCAGGTACTACAGAGTGAGTTCGACATCATCTATGTAACTCAGAAGGCAGTCAAAGGGAAATCATTGTCGGATCATCTAGCAGAAAATCCTATAGACGGAGAGTATGAACCACTAAAAACGTATTTTTCCGACGAAGAGGTATCATTCGTAGGAGAAGATATCATCGAAGTGGTTAGAGAATGTTCTTCGATGGGGCTGCAAATTTCAAAGGAGTGGGTATTGGAGCAGTCTTATTGTCAAAAATGGGTCAACACTATCCAGTATCCGTAAAACTCAGGTTTCCATGTACTAACAACATGGCAGAATACGAGGCATGCATCTTAGGACTCGGGTTAGCCATCGACATGAACGTTCAGGAATTACTTGTAATTGGAGATTCAGACCTTCTGGTACATCAGGTTCTAGGAGAATGGGCCATGAAGAACACTAAGATATTATCATATCTGTACTGTGTACAAGAGTTGATGAAGAGATTCACAAAAATAGAGTTCAAACATGTTCCGAGAATCCAGAATGAGTATGCAGATGCATTGGCCACTTTATCTTCCATGATACAACACCCAGACAAGAATTTCATCGTTCCTATCCAGTAGGGATGAATAATCAGCCAGCTTATTGTGCTCATGTTGAAGAGGAAATAGATGGAAATCCATGGTTCCACGACATCAAAGAATATTTGGCAAAAAGAGAGTACCCGGAGCATGCAAATCATACTAAAAAACGCATACTCCGAAGATTATCCAACCACTTCTTTCAAAGCGGAGGAATTCTATACAGAAGGACACCAGATCTGGGATTATTATGGTATGTCGACGCCAAGGAAGCATCCAAATTGCTCGAAGAGATACATGCCGGAACTTGCAGACCGCACATGAATGGCTTTATCTTAGCTAAGAAGATATTAAGAGGAGGATATTTTTGGATGACTATGGAAACATACTACATCAGGTATGTCCAAAAGTGTTATCAATGCCAGATACATACTGATACGATATGAGTGCCATCCAATGAACTCAATGCAACAAGTACACCTTGGACTTTCTCTGCTTGGGGGATGAATATCATCGGTCCAATCGAACCCGCTATTTCAAATGGGCATAGGTTCATTCTAGTGGCCATAGACTATTTCACAAAATGGGTGGAAGCCGCATCTTACAAGGCTGTAACTAAAAAGGTCCTTACAGATTTTGTTCGGAATCACATTGTTTGTCGATTCAGGGTACCAGAATCAATCATCACCGACAACGCCGCCAACCTTAATAGTGATTTGATGAGATCCATGTGTGAAACCTTCAAGATCAAGCATAAGAATTCCACAGCATACAAGCTGCAAATGAATAGAGCTGTAGAAGCCACCAACAAGAATATCAAGAAGATATTGAGGAAGATGGTGGATAATTACAAACAGTGGCACGAGAAGCTACAGTTTGCTCTGCTCGGATATCGTACCACGGTTCGCACATCAACTGGGGCAACTTCTTATTTGTTGGTTTACGGTACTGAAGCGGTTATCCCTACTGAAGTAGAAATACCTTCTCTGAGAATCATACAAGAAGCCGAGCTCAGCGACGCAGAATGGTACAGAGTCAATATGAGCAACTGGCCCTCATTGATGGAAAAAGAATGAATGAAGTATGTCACGGTCAACTCTACTAAAATAGAATGGCTAGAGCTTTCAACAAAAGGGTAAGACCTAGACAATTCACATCGGGGCAGTTAGTGCTAAAACGGATCTTCCCGCATCAAGATGAAGCCAAAGGGAAATTTTCACCCAATTGGAAAGGGCCTTACATGGTTCATTGAGTACTAACAGGAGGAGCACTTATACTTGTAGAAATGGACGGAGAGAGCTGGCCAAAACCTATCAGCTCAGATTCAGTAAATAGATACTATGTTTAGGATTGTTTATATTTCTTCATATGATGTAATTGAACTACGCTTGACCTGATTCCCATTTAAGAAGGGATACGTAGGAAGCCCTGTGGGTTCGGTCACATCTTAATAAAATCTTCATTTTGCCATGATCAGAAAACTAGGGCAGAATTTTGAGGAGGACCCTCAAAATTCTAAAGCAAGTTCAGCTGGCATCGTCATACACGGAACATCCAAAGTATTGCATTTAAACTGGGGTAGAATGTTGAGAGGAACCCTCAAAATTCTAAAGCAAGGAGGTCGCAATGTCTCTAAAATATGTCACAGTCACCGGTTCATATAAATTATTTGAAATTGCATACTACTATATTTCAAATAACTATATTTATCAAATGCATGCATATTTTTCGAAAACTTCATTTCTATGACAGCCAGATGCTACCCAGGGTAACTCAAACAGGACCTCAAGACAGGAGCAAAGGCAAAACAAAAGACAAAAGCGCAAACCAACCTTCTCCCACAAAACTCACGATTTTTCTTTAGATGTAGGCACGATAAGACAACAATACCCGTAGATACATCAAATCACTACCTTCCTGACGACAAGTTACCAAACGCAAAGACTTCCAGCTAAGAAATACTTTACTTTCTCACTATCACTCATCGTTTTTCTTGCATAAGGCTAAACACTGCCTTTCCCTGCATGAGACTAAGCATTGTCTCCTATTTGCATAAGGTTAAGAATTGCCTCCCTAATTGCATAAGGTTAAGTATTGCCTTTCCTTGCATGAGATTAAACAGTGTCTCCTATTTGCATGAGGCTAAGCATTGCCTCCTTAATTGCATAAGGCTAAGCATTGCCTTTTTTGCATGAGACTAAGCATTGTCTCCTATTTGCATGAGACTAAGTACTGCCTCCTTAACTGCATAAGGCTAAGTACTGCCTTTCTTTGTATGAGACTAAGCATTGTCTCCTATTTGCATGAGGCTAAGCCCTGCCTCCCTATTTGCATGAGGCTAAGACCTCTCTCTTTAATTGCATAAGGCTAAGCACTGCCTTTCCTGCATGAAGCTAAGCACCGCTTCCCTTACTTTCATGAGACTAAGCATTGTCTCCTCTTCCTGCATGAGGCTAAGCATTGCCTCCCTAATCCCACAAGTCTAAGCACTGTCTTTTCCTCGCGATTAAATGCTATCTCCATTACGCCATCTAAGACCTAGCATTATCCTCTACTCATCCAGGTCTAAGCATTGCCCTCATCTTACCCAAGATTAAGCCTTGTCTTGTCTCATCTTCGCATAGGGCCAAACATCATATTTTGCATTTCATGGGCTGAAATATTGCCATTTTGTCCAAAGGCATCATGGTCTGAAGGCATGATCCTCATAGCCGGAAGATACCATTCCATGGCCCGAGGATCTCTTAAAAGTGCACATCATTATTCAAAGGCATCATGGTTCGGAGGCACCATTCTCATGGCCCGAGGACAGCATTTCATGGCCTGTGAATCCCTTATCACATGATTTATGGCCAGGACATCATGGTCTAAGGACACCATCCTCACCGTCCAAAGACAACCCTCATGGTCCGAAGGAATTTGCGTCATGTTTAAATTCTCGCAATAATCCATATATACTTGCATGCATCGTGTTTTAAGTTTTGCAGGTAATCCAGGAAGTAACCGTTCTCCTAACGGGAGCAATCTTTTCTCCGGTTTCCATTCAATGTTCACATCCTGCAATTATTTCAAACTTAACCGACCACCATCAATTACCCGCCTTTTACTCTATGACTGTTCAGATATTTGCTTAGTGATAAATCCATAATGTTTCAAATTCACATTCACGACTTCGCATAAATTCATCTGATACTATCCTACCCAAAGGAACCCTTTCCGAAACATACGACCATTCCTATAACAACTCCATCAGTTTCGTTCACCGTTGGACCCAGAACTACACATGACCTGATTCCCGTAACACCAGGGATATGTAGGCAACTCATGAACTAGGGTTCGACCCCCAGTTTTCAAATCACATCATCCTTCATTCAATTCGGCCAAAACTGGTCATCATTTTCTTTACCCGACAACTCTTTCATCATTCTCGGGTAAAGAGGAGCCGCTGTTGATACCCAATTTTGCCCTCATATTTTTGAAAATAAGCGTATATGCTTTCAGAATATTAACTTGCATCATTATTTAATTTACAAGATTTATGTAAGCATCTTCTATAATTTTTCATAATTTGTAGAAATTTTAAATTGATTTTTGTATTTAAATTGCTTGTTAATTATTTCTCTAAATTATTTTGTGATGACTCAATTACCTAAATCCTTATTTTGCATCTATAATATTTGCTTCAAGTATTTTACTCTATTTTTTATAATTTCATTAGTATTTTCAGGCTATTTGCACAATCTCGCAATAATAGCCTATATTTTACAATGGTATTGCATTTGTCATTTCATTCAAGGTCAAAATAATATCTTACATTTTATAATCTTATACTATTGTTTTAAGGTATTAATTTGCATAAACAACATTTTTATAATTTATTTAACTATTTTATTAAAGGATTTTTCCCTTAATTTCTTATTTAAAGGCTGGCCCAAATTTTGAGCCAATTTTCAGACCAACCAAGCCCTAAATCTCTGGCCCAACCCCCCAAAGCTCAATCCAAACGACCCTTGTAATTAACCTGGTCGATACCCGTTCCAATCAGCCCGCCCCGCTTATCCCTTAATCTCGACCGTTGATCTTTCAAGATGAACGGTCTACAATCACCCCACCCTTTTAATTACCATAGAACTGAAACCCTAACCCATTCCCCTCCAACCCGCCGCCCCCTAAATGCTCTTAACCTCCCCTTCTCTCCTCTGAAGAACCCTAGTCGCCTCCCCTTAATTCCCTCTCCTAATCCCACTAATAATGGGATTTGACCATTATTTTACTATGTTTGAATCCCTTTGGTACTGGTCGTCCGTTTGTGGTGTTACTTAGGTGCTTGTCTAAGTTTGGCAAGCAAGATCTCCTAAGATCAAACCAAAGTGGTTTGAACCTTTGATTCTGATCATTATTTCGTCTATATACATTCAATACCACGCTATGTGAGTCCGATTTCAGTGAGATCTCTGTTGATTTGTGCTTTCCCTCTTGAACTAGGGTTTACCCATTTTCTCTCCTAAGTTGATCTGAATCGATTTTGCATGCTTTCTTTCCTTATTTTAGGTTTTATTTACTTTGTTTCCTTGTTTATTTGTCTAATTTTGCTACTATATTAATCCCTCCCCATTCCCCTTTGAGACAGACTTGAATCGATATACTTTTACTAAAATTGGAGCTTTATTCTGTGATTCCCTCTTTCTCTTATTCTGTACTTCATTTCAGCCGGCTGAGAGCCAAGGCCACTGAGATTCTATTATTCGAACTTTCTCTTGGTACGAGTATTGCCCGGAGTTCTTTTTAAGCTCTTTGGAACTTTGACGCATTGAGATTATGGGTTCTTGTGGAATATTTGCTCTTTATTGTTGTTTGTTTAACTGGTAAGTTACTTGAGTTTTGCAATTTTATCCCTATATGTTCTTACTTCTGGAATCCATGGCTTAATGTGTTTCTGGGTTACTTTTATTCACCACTCGGTTAACTTTACACGCGTTTTAAGTCTCTTTAGCATTTAACTACTCCTAATGCTGCTAGTTCTGAGATTATCTATGTCTAACTTAGATAATCTGAACCTTCCTAAGCTCGTTTAGCTAGTGTATTGACGCCTGAATATTCATGAATATGCTTACCTGCTTTGTCCTGAAGCTCTGTAATGAATGCCTCACATTTGTAAGACTTTCCTTGTTAATTATAACTTGTGTCTCTGCTATTGTGTCACTCAGCATGCTCGCTCGATCCCATACCCCTTTAGTGATTGCTTGTGATTTTAGAACAATTACCTCAGCTTGTTATCCCTACCATGTTTGAATTGTTGTTCATGATATTAGGATGAATTCTTGGTATAACTTGGACCTTCTTTAGTTAATTAGTCTACTGTGTCAATGCCTGAATGCCTACATTTGTTATTTGACATGAATTTACTTTCCACTTTGTTCTGAATCTCTGTAATGATAGTCTTGCATATGTAATGTGTTTTAATTTGTGTTGAGACCTTTCTATAGACTATGATCTTGCCTCTCTGCTCATATGTCCCTCAGTATGTCTTTGACTCACTTGATGCCCTGTTCCTTCTGTGATTACTTGGCTCATCACAATGCGCTTTCCCCATCATGTCTAAATGCTGTCTTGTTTCTTGATAATGACACTAGGATGTATACTTAGCATAATTCCCTCTCAGGTTTCAACTTGTTTAGTATTGTGCATCTGTGCATGATAATCTTTGTCAATCCTGCAAACTTGTTCTTTCCTTAACTCTTTTAATATGTGACTGTTTATGTGTTAAGTGTTGAACCTCCTTCTAAGTCCATACTGAACTTGCTTCTAAGTCCTGTGACCTGTTTGATTAGATGTTCTGTATGCTCAACTTTGCTTTATCTATTTTAAGTTATAAGTGCATCCCCCAATTCCTGTCCCTCAACCATTGTCCACTCCCACTCATTTGTTATCTATGCTATCTTTAACCTCTCATTCTTAGCCGGCTAGAAGCCAAGGCTACCAAGGCTCTTACTACTGACCTCCCTAGTGTGAGCACTGCTCGAGGTCCATTTGAGACCCTTGTGAACTATGACACACTAGGATTTGGGTCTTTAGTCATTCCCTGAAACTTAAACTACCCCATTCAACCCCTTTCTTCCTATTATCTGCTGTACATCTAAGTCATTTGGTTTAAATGATGCAATGCTTGGCAATATGGTCAGATGAATTGACTTTGGGCTCCTCTATAGATTCTGGGGTTGTGTTGATAAATACGGCTCCTTGTTAAAAGTCTGGGTATGCTGTGTGAGAATTGCTAAAGGCCCATACAGTGCTGGGAATTTCATTTGGGCATGCTGTGGACCTATTGTCATTATTTGTATAACATTTGTATCTTACTCATTAATGGGCCTCTAATAACTTTGTATAAATGATTGGAGTGTTAGTGAAGTGGGGAATAGGTAGATTTCTAATATTTGCAGACCAAATGGGTAGATAATATGCCTATAGAACTCAATGATTTACTTGTTATATATGCTATTCCATCACTATGTGCACTATAGAAATCATGCCATTAGGGGAAACACACACACACACACACACACATACAGTCTGCTAGCAAACATGAATTCAAAGTGCTGCAATTATGCTTACTGCTACGCGTTACTAGAAAACCTACCTATAGGAATAAATGTCATTGATTTCAATTGATTTCATCATATTCATTAGAAATCATGCCTATAGGATTTTGATCACCTCATTTGCTATTATCTCGTACTGTTCACTAGAAACTATACCTATAGGAGTTTAATCATCTCATTCATTACTACATCGCACTGTTCACCTAGAAAATATGTCTATAGGGTTGAGTTAATGATAAAATCAGCTCCAAGTGCTAAACATTAAAGATCCTATCTATAGGACAACACTGTTTTGTCTTAATAAGAGTCAATGCTACACCTCTCAATATGGTTTATTATTCACTTCTGGGATCTCCCCAATGGTCCTTTCATTATTCCTTGCTGCACGAGTAGTAACCTAGACACAACAGGCTTAATAACCGAAAATCTACAATTTCATTAATCAGCATGCAAATCGTATAATCCTGTCTATGAGCAACGCTTGACCTTTGAAACTGTTTGCAAGCCCTGATGCCTTGTCACGTAGAAATCATGTCCATAGGGATTTAAATTTCTTAATTCTAAATTGCTTAACATGAAGTTTGTCTTGCGTGCATTTGTTGCTTAAGTGTGGAGGAAAACTTGAGCCCTTAACTGCCATATTTGAAGTCCAATATGTGTTTTGTTTGTCGCCTAGTTTTGCATTTTTTTAGCAGCCTATATAAGGTCTAGAACTACCTAAATAGAGGTCCAAAGCCTCTTGGACCATAGGTATGGGACGTGCAGTGCACGCATAGGGCACGACTTGGAATTGAATTAGAGCGCTCTTAGGTAAACAACTTTAACATAGTAATCGGATAGCAGGAGATGATAGTCTGTTCGCGCTGGATAATATGAGTAACACCCTATCTTAAGGGAGTTACGAAATATTATTTATGTTGCACGGGGTGATCCTTTAGGCCAAAAAACTTAGGACCCCCCTCCCCCCCCTTTGTTTTTATTTCTTTTCTATTAGAATGGAAAAATAGTTGCACCTCCCTATTCAAGATCTCTTTGTAATAAAATTCCTAGATGTTTTACTCTCTTTGCTTACTTGATCACATATACTAATCCATATAATTTAAGTTCAGTCGGGATCCATAGTTGTGGACCTCGAGGAGTGCCTAACATATTCTCTTTGAGGTAACTTGAGTCCTTACCCAATCTTTGGTGGTGTTGAGTAGTTAAAATAAAGTTATTTGCAAATAGGTGATCTAACGCATCTTAAAAATCGTTAGGTGGAGACTCTCCTCTTTTAATACCTTGTTAAAAGAGTTGTCACATATTGAGGCCCGCTTTCGTGAGAAAATAGGGCACGACACCTATCGATGCAGAGAGAGTGCATAAGTTTGTCGCCGAATTGCACTATGGTATTCAAGTCATCATGGCACGAGAGGTGGAGATGGGGAATTCTTACGGCCTAGTTGTAGAGATAGCTCGGAGGATTGAGGGTATCCGTCAGCGGAGCCGTGAGCAGGCAACGAGGGGGAAGCGGTTTCGATATTCGGGAGAGTTCAGTAGTGCCCCGGCTGGGGGCAGAGGTCAGTTCGTGAGGGGTCAGTCCAACAGGCCCCCTTATCCAGCACCACCACCTCCTCGGGGTGCTCCGGTGCGACCTTATTTCAGTGCTATGTCAGAGAGTTCTTACCTCCCACCAGCTATTCCGGGATCCTCCAGTGGGTATTCAGGTCATCAGGGCCAGGCTTCTAGTCGGGTTATTTCCTTTCTAAAGGCTCGACACATGGTCAAGAAGGGTTGTTTGGCTTATTTGGCCTATGCTCGGGACACTACTGCAGAGATCCGACAATTGATTCAGTGCTATTAGTTCGAGAGTTCTCTGATGTATTTCCTTCTGATCTCCCAAGCATGCCATCAGATCGGGATATTGATTTCTGTATTGATTTGGCTCCAAATACCCAGCCTATATCTATTTCACCATACCGTATGGCTCCTAAAGAGTTGAAGAAGTTGAAGGAACAACTTGAGGAGTTGTTCGCAAAGGGATTCGTCAGGCCGAGTGTGTCGCCTTGGGGCGCACCGATATTATTTGTGAAGAAGAAAGATGGGACTATGCGGACGTGTATTGATTATTGCCAATTGAACAAAGTTACCATTAAGAACAAGTACTTGTTGCTCCATATTGATGATTTGTTTGACCAGTTACAGGGTACTAGAGTGTTCTCTAAGATCGACTTAAGAGCGGGTGCCATCAGTTGAAGATTCAGGATTCTAATGTTCCGAAGACTGCTTTCCGGACTAGATATGGCCATTTTGAGTTTCTGGTGATGTCCTTCGGTTTGACTAACGCCCTGACAATGTTTATGGATCTGATGAACCTGATGTTCAGGCCATATATTGATTCGTTTGTCATTGTCTTTATTGATGACATTTTGATCTACTCACGTAGTATGGAGGACCACGAGCATCATTTGAGAGTGGTGCTTCAGACGTTGCGGGAACAAAATCTATATGCTAAGTTCTCCAAATATGAGTTTTGGTCAACCTCTGTAGCATTCTTGGGACATATTGTGTCAGGCAAGGGTATTAAAGTTGATCCCAAAAAGATTGAGGCAGTTCAGAAATGGCACTGTCCCACCTCGGTGGCCGAGATCAGGAGTTTCTTGGGGTTAGCAAGTTATTATCGTCGGTTCGTGGAGGGCTTTTCATCTATTGTAGCACTTAGATTAACCCAGAAAGGTGCTCTATTCCGATGGTCCGATGATTGTGAGGTAAGCTTTCAGAAGCTCAAGATAACATTGACTTTAGCACCGGTGTTAGTGTTGCCTTCTAGTTCAGGGATGTATACAGTGTATTACGACGCTTCACGCGTTGGCCTGGGTTGTGTATTAATGAAGAATGGGCGAGTTATTTCATATGCCTCACGTCAGCTGAAGCCACACGAGAAGAATTACCCGGTACATGATTTGAGTTAGCTACGATTGTTCACGCTCTTAAGATTTGGAGGCATTATCTTTATGGGGTGCCTTGTGAGGTTTACACTAATCATCGTAGTTTGCAGCATTTATTCAAGTAGAGGGATCTAAATTTGAGGCAGCACAGATGGCTTGAGTTACTGAAAGATTATGATATTACTATTCTTTACCATCCAGGCAAAGTGAATATAGTTGCAGATGCCTTGAGTAGAAAGGCAGAGAGTATGGGCAGTTTGGCTTTTATTTCAACAGAGGAGAGGCCATTAGCTTTGGACATTCAGTCCTTGACTAACAGATTGGTGAGGCTGGATATTTCAGAGCCCAACTGAGTTCTTGCATGTGTCATTGCCTAGTCTTCACTATTTGAGCAGATCAAGGCCTGCCAGTTTGATGACTCACACTTGTTGGTTCTTCGGGAAATAGTACTACGAGGTGGTGCCAAGGAGGTTACTATCGGCGAAGATGGTGTTCTGCGACTCCAGGGTCATCTATGTGTTCCTAATGTAGATGGGCTAGGGGTAAAGATCCTAGTGGAGGCACACAATTCTCGGTATTCTATTCATCCAGGTGCTACAAAGATATATCGTGACCCGAGGCAGCGTTATTAGTGGCGGCGGATGAAGAAAGACATATTTGAGTATGTAGCTAGGTGCCTAAATTGCCAGCAAGTTAAATATGAGCACCAGAGACTAGGTGGCCTACTTCAGCAGATGACTATACCAGAGTGGAAATGGGAACGCATTACTATGGACTTTGTAGTTGGATTGCCGCGGACCTTGCGGAAGTTTGACACAGTTTGGGTCATTGTCGATAGGTTGACTAAGTTGGCACACTTCATTTCGGTTGTGACTACATATACTTCAGAGAGGTTGGCCTAGATTTATATTCAAGAGATAGTTCGGTTGCACGGTGAGCTAATTTCCATCATATCAGATAGGGGATCTCAGTTTACTTTACATTTCTGGAGAGCAGTACAGAGTGAATTGGGGACCCGTGTAGAACTCAGCACAACCTTTCATCCGCAGAACGACGGGTAGTCAGAGCAGACAATTCAGATTTTGGAGGATATGCTTAGGGCATGTGTGATTGACTTCGGAGGTTAGTGGGATCGATTCTTACCTTTGGACGAGTTTGCTTATAACAACAGTTACCAATCCAACATTGAGATGGCTCCATTTGAGGCTTTATATGGTAGGCAATGTCGTTTGCCCATCAGATAGTTTGAGCCCGGCGAGGCTAAGTTATATGGTACTGATTTGGTGAAGGATGCCTTTGAAAAGGTAAAGTTGATTCAGGAGCGACTTTGTACAACACAGTCCAGGTAGAAGAGTTACGCAGATTAGAAAACGCATGAATTATCATTTATGGTGGGTGAAAAAGTTCTCTTAAATGTTTTGCCGATGAAGGGAATCATGAGATTCGGGAAGAAGGGCAAGTTGAACCCAAGGTTTATAGGCCTATTTGAGGTGTTGAGATGAGTTGGGGAGGTTACTTACGAGCTTGATTTTCCTCCCAGTCTATCGGGAGTTCATCCGATTTTCCATGTATCTATGCTCCGGAGGTATCATGCCAACTTGTCACATGTGTTAGACTTCAGCACAATTTAGCTAGATGAGAGCTTGGGCTATGAAGAGGAACCAGTTGCCATTGTTGATAGGCAGGTTCGCCAGTTGAGGTCCAAGAAGATTTCTGCGGTAAATGTTCCGTGGAGGGGCCAACCAGTCGAGGAAACGACTTGGGAGGCCGAGGAGGACATGTGGAGAAGATATCCACACTTATTCATCACTTCGGGTATGATTCTAAACCCGTTAGAGGACGAACATTTATTTAAGAGGTGGAGAATGTAACGATCCAACCAGTCGTTTTTCCTTATAGAATGCCGTTCCCCTAAATACGACTCCCCATATGTGCTTTTACTATTTTATGACTGGCGGGGATGGTTAGTTCGGGATTTGGAAGGGGTTCGAGTTGAAATCGAAACATTTGGTTCCTTAGTTTAGCTTTAAAAGGCCAAGTTTAACTTCGGTCAACAATTTGAGAAAACGACCTTGGAATCGGGATTTGACGGTGCTAATAGGTTCTATGATGATTTAAGACTTTCACACAAAATTAGGTGTCATTCCGAGTAGTCTAAGTATTATTCGGCGCGTTCGGAGCAAATTGGAAACTTGAAGTTCATATTTTGATTCAATTCGATTTTAGGGTGCGATTATTGGTTTCATTGTTGATTTACACGTTTCGAGAGTTTGAGAAGGTCCGTATTATGTTTACAGACTTGTTGGTGCATTTAGATGGGGTCTCGGGTGGCTCGGGTGAGTTTTGAACCACCCGGAGCTAAGTTGGAAAAATCAGAAATTCCAGTTTCGGTTTCCTTTTTCGCGAACGCAGAAGTACCCTCGCGTTTGTGATGAAGGAAAATGGGAGCTAGGCTATTGCCCTTTGCGTTCGCGTGAAGGGCGACGCGTTCGCGAAGCCTGGGAACTTAGGCCTACGCGTTCGTGAAGGCCCTCTCGCGTTCGTGTAGAAGAGGTGGGGGGGTCAGTACATTTTACCTTTTGCGTTTGTGAGTGTGTGCACACAAAGGGAAGGCCAAATGGCCAAATGTGCACTTTTGGGGATTGGATGTTGTTGGATCACTACCAAAGCCCTCTAATGGGCACCTATACATCTTGGCTGCAACTGACTACTTCTCAAAATGGGCTGAAGTTGTTGCTCTTATGGAAGTAAAGAAGGAAAATGTTGCAGGTTTCATCCGAGTAAACATTATCTATCGCTTTGGCATTCCTCGCTACATAATAACAGATAATGGCAAGCCGCTCGACAATAGGTTGATGAACAAGATTTGTGAACTCTTTGACTTCAAGCAACGAAACTCTTCTATATACAATGCTGCCGCCAATGGTCTAGCCGAGGCATTCAACAAGACTCTATGCAACTTGTTAAAGAAAGTCGTCTCCAAATCCAAAAGAGATTGGCATGATCGTATGGAAGAAGATCCGTGGGCATATTGGACAACTCACCGCACGCCAACACAAGCGACCCATTATGCACTTATTTATGGAGTCAAAGTCGTCTTGCCACTCGAGCGTCAAATACCTTCATTACGATTAGCTATTCAAGATGGGATCACTGGTGAAGAAAATGCTCGACTTCGATTAGTAGATTTGGAGGCTCTTGATGAGAAGAGGTTGGAAGCTTAATAGAGTCCTGAATGTTATAAAGCTCGATTGTCTCGCGCCTTCAATAAAAGAGTTCTCCCAAGATCCTTTCAAGTAGGAGATCGAGTCCTTGTTGTATGAAGACCTATTATTACTTCTCATAAACCTGTAGGGAACTTCACTTCAAAATGGGATGGGCCATATGTTGCACAAGAAGCTTATTCAAGTGGGGCTTACAAGTTGGTTGATGTAGATGGCATGAGAATAGACACTATCAATGTTAAGTTTTTGAATAAGTATTATCCTTGAATTTTCAATGCTCCTTGACGCATGAGCCTAAACTGCATGTTCCTACACTCCTGGCCCGCATGAGTCTAAACTATGTACGACCCCTCCCCCCCCTAAAAAAGAAAGAAAGAAAAAAAAAAGTCCGCTAGGTTGAAAACCTCGAAAGAGGAGGCCTAGGAAAAAGTTAGGACATAAAAAAAAATCACTCATTCTGAACTCCGGTATGACTTGATCCTCTCCACCGAGGTACCTAGGTAGCTTAGAGTTTCATTCTGAGTTCAGTCATATAAGTTCAAAAGATACATAATCCCCCAATCGTTGTCCAAATAAAGTACGATGGAATGTAATCCATTCAATTATCACTTGAAAATCGAGCTGAGATACCATTGTTCTGTTAAACTTTGGACCCCATTTGATTTAAAGGGGGCGAGTCGCTATGGTAAATTGGTGTCTTCAATAAAATGATTATAGTCTTTTAGAGGCTACAAAGTATTTGCATTGAAGTCTGGGGATTCTCTACCTTTTCATATTCTCATAACTTTCAAGTTTGTTGGTCTTCATATCCTTTCACTGCCCTAAGAAATAAAAAAAAAGGAAGAGAAGAGAGGCATCAGAAGGGAACACAAGTATAAGAAGGAAGAATACCTGGCATGACGTTTCAAATTTAGTGAGACTTGAACCCAAGATATTTGGTAAGAATAAAGCTCTTGAATTACAATTTCTAGCAATTAAAAAGGTCTTGCGATCTCGAGACTTTCACACCAAGATACAAAAATTTTGGTAAAGTCGCGCTAATTTAGAATATCGGCATATCAGAAACCAAAGTCGTCTTCGAACTATCATCTGAAACTATCCTGAAGGCATTACATTTTATATTTTGGATATGTTTTAGATTTTGAAGTTTTGTTTCCAATAAATCAAATGGTTCATGATTTCGACATTCCAATATCAAGATACAAAAGTTTTGGTAAAGTCGCACAAATCTAAAATCGTTGCAGCGTCAAAATTTAATATTAATTTTGAACTATTATTTGAAACTATTCTTAAGGCATTAAATTTTGTATTTTGGATATGTTATAGATTTGTAAGTTTCCAAAAAATCAAACGGTTCGTGATTTTGACCTTTCTACACGAAGATATTATTATTTTGGTGAGACTGCGCAAATTTGAAATTTTCAACATGGTGAAATTTAAAGTTGGTTTCAAAATATTATCTAGGGCAATTCTGAAGATGTTTGATTCTAAGTTTTGGAATGTTATATATTGAATTCTAATTTTCTAGAAATCAAACGGTTTATTATTTGGACTCTCCCACGACAAGATATGAATCTTTTAAGCGCATAAAGCTAAAAATTATGCGACTAAGATAAACGTCGGACAATGTAAAGCAAAAGAGAAGCAATCTTATTTAAGATGAAATAAATATCCACTAGGTCAATCTAACATAAAGATAAAATGGGAGATAATGCTGATAGCCTAATCTAAATAGAACTTGCAGTTGATCTATTCTTGATGGCAAGTCTCCAGGTTCTTCTTCTTCTCCTCCAGATTGGCCGAATCATCAACAGTCAGCAAATCTACGTTGTCATATGAAGAAACCTCAGTCTCGGCAGCTGAAACTTTTGCTTGAATCTCTTCAACCTCCTTTTGAGTCGCTTCTATAACACCTTTGATATTCTCCCTCTCTTGTTGTAATGTTTGCAACTTCTTCACAACTCTCTTCAGTTTCTTTTCACTAGAGGAAACTTTCTTAACTTTCTCACTTGCTTCAAATATGAACGATTCAAGACACTCCTTAGCTTTGGAAATCAGCTCTAGCTTCTCATCTTCACTCGTCTTAACAGCAAAAATTGGATCGCTCTAGGTCATATGAAGCAGCAAGCTCGAAGAGAGAATCCAGTAAACACTATAATGGAGAAAGATCCAAAATATTCGCCTTTTTCATATCCTCGAAAATCTCAGTGATTTGCTCCCTATAAGATGAGAGCAATTCTTCACGAGTTTTGGAGAGTCTATTGCAAATATCCTCCCAAAGTCCCAAGATGAATTCCTTTTTGTGATTAAACATAATGCTCTTTCCTTCAAAAATAGATACTGCTGCATTTGTCATTGATGGAACGTGAGTTATCCCATTTGGAGTTTGTTTTTAGGGCTTTTTATGAGGAAGAGATGATGCCTTTGAAAACTACTTCACCTTAGTCATAGGCCCTCTAATAGATTCATCACTCACTTGCGGCTTGTCATGTGAGGACATCGTTGGATGCCCAATGGCATTTAATTGCATAAGGAAAAGGCAAAGAAAGTAAGTAATATTTAGTGAAGCTATTCGTTCAAAAAATAAAGGGAAAAAGGTGAGGTGATTGTATTTTACCTCTTTGTTAAAAGTTGTATGCGTTCTTGAGAGTCTATCAACACTTGGAAGCTCTACAATCTCTACTGGGTTAGGCCGTTTTCTTTTCTAATTTTGATCTTTATTGGTACTCTAGCTTGTATTTTGAGGAACTTGCGTGCTAAATGGAAGAACTGGAAGGTGTTTCTCTATATCTGTTGAAGTGCATATCACCTCTTTCAAAGCTGCCTTTGAGGATTTAAGCTTCCTTTTCTTATGTAACTACTTTTGGGATTGGAGTAGGTGGTTCTTTGACTTTTGAGAGCGTCTTTTCAATACCTTGATCTTCATCTCCTAAAGGAGCAGTAGATTTTAGCCCATCATTGTCTATAAGAGCTTGTAAATTATCCTCGAGAAACTTCCTATGCGCTTTCTCCCACCAAGACATATAATTGGTAGAGAAAAGCTTCTCCACAGGATCTCCCATTGGGAGAAAAGCTGAACGTGATATAGACCGATACAGTGTGCAAATCCTCTAAAATCTGAGTCCTTCATCTAGAGAGGGCGCTACGGATATCATTCTCCAAAAAGCCAAGGACATTCTGGTAAAATCCAAATTAACGACCAAATCGATGCGGGCTATATGGCTCGATGATGAATGAGTTATCATACCTCAAAGGGAGGTAGTTAAAACGTAAACTCATGAATTACTCCACCTCTTGAGAGGCCTCCTTATCCACATAATAATAAGGGCGAGAGTTAGTTAACATTGTTGGTGTCCAAACTATATCCTCTCCACTGTGGATGCGCTTTCTTGCATCCTTTTTGTCAAAGTACCTCACGGCTCCCTCTCCTGAGTATGCCACCACCAAAGGGACATACAGACTCTTAGCAAATGGATAATGGGTTTTGAGGTAATGTGCAAGCCATCCGTAAATATAATGGATGGGAAAACAAAATTTGACCTGATCAAGTTGGGAAGAACACGAAATCCTATTCAAACTATGATAAATACTCGCCAAAACTGGAACCGCAAGGCTAGTCTTTCGCCCGCTTTCCATCATGCTTTCTATCTTAAAAGTCTCGGGATGAATGAAGTTCTCTGCTTTATAGGGAAACACAAAAGCACATAGCCAACATGATAAAAAGGCTGTTATATATGTTTCATCGTTCTTGTCAGACCTCACCCTAAGCTTGGAGAATATAACTTCTTGATCACTAGACCACCTAGTTGTCTCGAGAATAACTCCCCTAGGATTATGTGTTGACTTTAGGTGCGCGGATTTCTTTTACTTTCGTAGTGGGACATGTTTATATACTAAAGCTTTCCTATACCAAAAAGTTTCCCACTTGCTCAATGAGACCTTTTGGTTAACACCCGTACCTTCCTTAAGGTGATGGAATGTAGCAAATAAATCTCATCTCCTTTTAGTCCAAACCGATGAGTTCTCTTGTCTCAGGCACCACTTCTTCGTATGAAAAATCCGCAATAGGCAGACCTCCAAGGATATGTAAGTCCCAAAGAGAGATAGATAGTTCCCTAGCTGATGTAAGAAGCGTGTTCGTCTTGGGGCACCAAGCCTCACAAAATGCTTGCAAAATGTTCGAGTTTCGATCATAAGTGAAAAGTGAGGCATAGACAGCATCATAAAACTTTGCTGTACTCAGTGTTTGTTGGCTTCCACCAAGAATATCTTCAGCCCACTCCCAATATCCTGGAATATGATGATACTCGCCCTCGATTGTTGTTGTGTTTCCCAACATACTTCTCCTTGAATTATGCAACGACCTAAGTTTGGAAGGGTGCTAGCAATGTTTATGTGGTGATGGAGTAGCTCTTGGAGAGACCTAGAAGTAGACTTGTGTTCCAAGGTCCAGTTTTTTACATGAAGCGAGTTCCTCAAAGAAGGCCATGAGGCTGCATACCAGCCAGCTTGTGGGGTGTGAACTAAAATCTTGGTTTGTTCTATGCCATATTCAGTCCCGATTATGAGATATCTAAGTTTGGAGGATGACGAGGTATAGTCTCTGAAATCTGCCATCTCTTTGGGCTGCAAATGACAAACAAAAGTCATCAAAGTCTAAATCGAGAATATTAGAATGGGCACAAAGGCCTAAATGGATGAAATGTCCTTCGGTTTTCGGGCAGGGATAAATATCCATCCCTTCACACCCTGATAGTAATCTCTTCGTTAGTCGAGCCACATTAAGAGTAATCTCTTCAATAGTCTGGCCATATTGAGAGTAATCTCTCTGATAGTCGGGCCACATTAAGAGTAATCTATCTGATAGTCGGGCCACATTGAGAGTAATCTCTCCAATAGCCGGGTTATTTTGAGAATAATCTCTTCGATAGTTGGGCCACATTGAGAGTAATCTCTCCGATAATTGGGTTATTTTGAGAGAAATCTCTCCGTGTAACGATCCAACCGGTCATTTTGAGCATTTGCACTTTGCTCGGTAGTTTACGGGCGTGAGTAGCTCCGTATGATATATTTTGATTTGTGTGAATCGTTGGTTTTGGTTTTCAGGTTATTCATGACTGATTTGGAAGAATGATTCTTAACTAGGGAGCTTTAAATTTGAATGAGTTAACCAAGTTTGATCTTTTAGCATTTGACCTCGGTTGGAATTTTGATGGTTCCGTTAGCTCCGTTGGGTGATTTTGGACTTAGGAGCGCGTCTGGATTGTGATTCAGAGGTCCGTGGTTGAATTTGGCTCGAAATGGCGAAAGTTGAAATTTTGAAAAGTTTAGCCGGGAGTGGACTTTTTGATATCAGATTCGAATTGTGATTCCAGGAATTGGAATAGCTTAATTATGTTATTTGGGACTTGTGCGCAAAATTTGAAGTCATTCCGGATTGATTTGCTATGTTTCGACACGAGTTATTGAATTTGAAAGTTCGAAGTTCATATATTTCAATTTGAGGTATGATTCATCATTTGTATGTTGTTATGTGTGTTGTGAGGCTTCGAGTAGGTCCGCATTGTATTATGGAACTTGTTTTATATTCGGACGGGGTCTCGAGTGGCTCGGATGAGCTTTGGACGAGGTTCAGATCATTTTCACTTCAAGTTGCATTGCTGAAGGCTGCTAGTTCTGGTATGATCGCAGATGCGGTTGGCTTACGCAGATGCGATGGCCGCAAAAGTGACAAAGGCATCACATATGCGAGATGAGAGCTAGACGAGGAGGCCCGTAGAAGCGGAGAAAAGCGCGTAGGTGCGGATGCGCAGTTGCGTCAAGCAGAAGCGCAGGTGTGAGTGCCTTCCCAGATGCATAGTTTGATACCGCAGGTGCGGGGGTTGTCGGGCAAGGCCATTTTTCGCAGATGCGATGTTTTTTCGCAAAAGCGGTGGTCGCAGGTGTGACGAATTGTCCACAAATGCAAAAATCGCTAAGCAGAACCTATAATTCGAGGTCTTTGGTTTCTGTCTTCATTTTTGGATTTTGGAGCTCGGATTGGGCGACTTTGGAGAGGAGATTTTCCACACAACTTGGGGTCAGTGTTCTCTACTCATTTTTTATCTTATATCATGAATCTACCTTCGTTTTTGGTAATTGAATTGTGAGTTTTATAGAGGAAATTGGGGTTTTGGCCTAAAGTTTCATAATATGAACTTTTGAGTTTTGAACATCGAATTGGAGTCGGATTTGAGTGAAACTAGTACGGTTGGACTCATAATTGAATGGGTTGTCGGATCTTGTGAGTTTTTTCGGGTTCCGAGGTGCGGGCTCAGGTTGGAACGCACGTGATGGCATTTTGGAGCATCGCTTGGCTTGCTCGGTATTGGAATTGGCTTGTTCGAGGTAAGTAACTCTTCTAAACTTAGTGCTGAGGGTATGAAACCTAGTAATATGTGTTATGTGATTGGTATTGAGGTGACACAAATTTTAAGTGACAGGCGTGTGGGTATGCACCATATGAATTGGGACTCTGTTGTTTCTATGGCACTGTATAGCGGTCCTATTTTATTGATATGCATGTTTCTACCATGTGATAAAGTAGTTAAGCTGTCAATTATACTAGATATCATATTTAGGGTTTATGACGATACTGTTAGGACCCATAGTGGTCGTTTCTTGCTGTCATTTCACTGATTTTATTGATATTTCATTCTCAGTCATATTTATGCATTCATATCATATCTCAGTCTCAGTTGTTATTTATTGATACATCATATCATTGTTGTCGGGCAAGTTTCATGACATTGTGAGCCCGTGAGTGAGACTGGAGAGATTGATGACTGAGTGAGACCGGGAGCATGTTTGTGAGGATATTGATACTATAGCACGTGAGTTATCTGGGAGGATTTATGTACCACACTCTCATGGGAGCGGGCCGTTCGCCTCGGCACTTTAATAGATGTATCTATAGTTCGGGCTATTCGACCCTCGACAGTGCACAGTTTAAAGTTTTATGTTGGATCGGGCTGTACGCTTCGGCATTTCCTATATCATATCCTCATGGAATCGTGCGTAATCTTTGGCAAGAAGCCAGTGTATATGTGAGTTTTCCCAATTCGAGTTATGACAATCTATCTAATGAGATCCACTATATCTAAATATATGCTCCAGTTAAAGAGGGAATTTCTAATGGAGAGCTTGAGTTCTTCGTAAAGAGGGGGATTTGTACCACCTGATTCATACTTGTTTATCTCACTTTTTTACTCTGCCTCATATTTACTTACCTCTTTACTGTACTTGATATTATTGGACCACTAGTGAGTGTCGATGTCGACCCCTCATCACTACTTATCCGGGGTTAGGCTAGATACTTACTGGGTACACGTTGATTACGTACTCATATTATACTTGCTGCACATATTTATGCAGGTACATATGTGACTAGTGGCCTTGTGAGAGTAGAGGCGTGTATGCACGCGGGGACTTACGTGAGCTACATTCCATATTATGACCCACAACCAACAGGGTCTCCCTCAGAGTATTTATATTTTTCCTCTCTAAGTTGTATTCCGGACAGATGTTGTATTTATTTTTACTTCTTAGTTGATGCTCATGCACTTGTGACATAGGAATTATCAAGTAATTCAACAAGTACACGACCTCTTCGGGTCCCAACAGTACCATCACATAGCCTAAGCATGATTTCTAACATGATTTGCGGTCAAATTTCTATAACACAAGGAGAGCATATAGCTAGCAACAAGTTATTCAACTTTACAGTTTTACGGAATGGACCAAGTCCCAATTCCTACGGTGCACGTCCACACGCCTGTCACCTCTAAAATACTCAGATAATCCAATAATCCGGGGTTTCATACCCTCAAGACTAGATTTAAATCTGTTACTTACCTCAAACTGCACAAAAACCAATTCCACAATGCCTTTGCCCATCGAATCAATCTCCAAATTCCCCGAATCTAGCCACAAGTAGTACAATATAATTAATGTAGGCTAAAAGAATCAATTGCACAAGAAAAATATGAAATTATAAGCCAAAATCCGAAATAGACTCAAATCGGCCCTCGGGACCACATCTCGAATGTAACGACCCGACCGGTCATTTTGAGCTCTAACGCGTCATTTGGCGGTTTGAGGCCATGAGCAGCTTCACTTCGGGTATTTTGACTTGTACGCCTGGTCGGAATTGAATTTCGGGTAGTTCGGAGTTGATTTGGAAAAATAATTCTAATTTAGGAAGCCTTAAGTTGGAGGAATTGACTAAGGTATGATTTTTGAGTAAACAACCTCGGAATCGAGATTTGAAGGTTCCAACAGGTTCGTATGATGATTTTGGACTTGGGCTTATGTCCGGATCGGGTTTTGGATGACCCGAGAGCATTTTCGGCACATATTGTGGAAAGTTGGCATTTTGGAAGGATTTCATAAATTTGGGTTGAAGTTCATTTCAATGTTATCAATGTCCTATTTGGATTCTGAGCCTGGGAATCGCTCCGTATGGTGATTCTGGTATTATGAGCGCGTCCAGAAGTGGATTCGTAGGTCCGTAGGTCATTTTGGGGTCATTTGGCGGAAGTTAGAAATCTGAAGGTTTATGAGAAGTTTGACCGGGAGTGGACTTTTAGATATTGGGGTCGGATTCTGATTCCGGAAGTTGGAGTAGGTCCGTAATGTCGAATGTGACTTGTGTGCAAAATTTGAAGTCAATCGGACGTGATTTGATAGGTTTCGACATCGAATGTAGAAGTTTGAAGTTCTAAAGTTCATTAAGCTCGAATTGGGGTGCGATTCATGATTTCGATCTTGTTTGATGTGATTTGAGGCCTTGAGCAAGTTTGTGTTATGTTATGGGATAGATTGGTGTGATTGGACGGGGTTCTAGGGGCCTCGGGTGTGTTTCAGATCAAATTTGGATGAAAAGATGTTGTTGGTTTGCTGGTGCTGGTTTTGTCTTTCGCGAACGCGGGTGAAGGGCGCTATCGCGAAGAAGGATTCCTGGGCTGGTGATTTTTTCCCTACGCGAATGCGGTGAGGGGCCTGCAAACGCGTAGATGGTCCTGGCAGTGCTTCGCGAATGCGGAGGCCCAACCGCGAAAGCGAAGAGGAGATGAGGGAGCGGGGCCTGGAGCAGTTGGCCTTCGCGAACGCGACTGGTGGAACGCGAACGCGAAGGGTGGTGGTCTCAAATGTTTGCGAATGCGACCAAGATGAGCGAACACGAAGATGAAATTGAAGGAAATGTTTCTTTGGCCTTCGCGATCACGATGGTCTTTCCGTTATCGCGAAGGAGGTCGCCTGGCCAGTGAGGTTTTAAAAACGGGAGTTTGGCCATTTTTATTTCATTTTCCTCCATGGGAGCTGACGTAGGAGCGATTTTGGAGCACCACTTTCATCATCAAGCATGAGGTAAGTGATTTCTACCACTTGTGAGTTAAATATACGAATTTAGCCTTGAAAATTCATGGAAATTTATAGAAATTTGGGAGTTTGAAGAAAAACCTAGAAATTGGTATTCTTGCATTTTGGTCACGAATTTGGGCATGAAATTAAGAATAAATTATATATTTGAGTTCGTAGTGCTATGGGTAGTGCTTGTCTTCAAAGATTTTCGAAATCCGGGCACGTGGACTCGAGGGTTGCTTTATCGATTTTCGAGCGGAGTTGGAAATTGTTATAAATTGATTAATTATGAGTATTAGAGTATATTTTGATTGGGTTGCATCTTACTTGACTAGTTTTGGATCGGCGGTCATAGGTTTGAGGTGTTAGGGCAGTATTAGAGCTGGTGTTGGAACGACGGAATGAGGTAAGTCTCCTGTCTAACTCTGTAAGGGGTAAAATACCCCTAGGTGTCGTATGTTGATGAGTGCTACTTGTTGTGGGGGATACGTACGCGCGAGGTGATGAGAGCCCGTATGTAATGACCCGACCAGTCATTTTGAGTATTACAACCCCGTTCCCCTATTTACTGCTCAATTTATTCTTCACAGTTGTTTTAATACTTACCGGGTTAGTTGGTTTGGTCCGGAAGGATTTCAGAGTGAAATGAGACACTTAGTCTCATAATTAAAAAATTTAAGTAAGAAAAGTGGATCGGATATGGACCTATGTGTAAATGACCTCGGATTTAAATTTTGATTATTTTAATAGCTCCGTATGGTGATTTTGGACTTAGGAGCGTGTCCGAAAAGTGTTTTGGAGGTCCATAGAAGAATTAGGCTTGAAATGCCGAAAGTTGAATTTTTGGAAAGTTTGCGGGGGGTTGACTTTTTGTTATCGGGGTCAAAATTCGATTCTGAAAATTTTAATAGGTTTGTTATATCATTTATGACTGGTGTGCAAAATTTGAGGTCAATCAGACGTGATTTGATAGGTTTCGGCGTTGTTTGTAGAAATGGAAAGTTTCAAAGTTCAATAGGCTTGAATTGGGGCGTAATTCATGGTTTTAGCGTTGTTTGAGGTGATTTGAGGATTAGACTAAGTTCGTATGCTGTTTTAGGACTTGTTGGTATATTTGGTTGAGGTCCTGAGGGCCTCGGGTGAGTTTTGGATGGTTAACGGATCAAATATTGAACTACAATAGCTGCTGCAATTTCCTTATGTTGGAAATTGCTTCTGCTAGAATCGAGCCCAGAATTAAGGACGATCGAG
>AWOL01S0029889.1:0-15339 GCA_000715115.1 Nicotiana otophora
CAGCCAGTTGGCGCTCCAGTTCGGTTCTATGGTTTTCCGGCCAAACCAGGTGCAGAGGCCTCATATGCCTTGATTACAGGTATTATTTCTATTTGCGGCAAAGATGCCTCCGTATTGTTTGATCCAGGGTCTATATATTCCTATGTGTCCTCTCTATTTGCTCAATTTCTGGGTGTTTCTCGTGGGTCCTTGAGTACTCCTGTTTATGTATCCACTTCTGTGGGCGATTCTGTTATTGTGAATTAGATCTACCGGTCTTGTATTATTACATTCTGTGGTTATGAAACTAGAGCAGATCTCCTATTGCTTAAGATGACCGATTTTGAAATTATCCGGGGCATGGACTGGTTATCTCCATATCATGCTATCTTAGATTGCCATGCCAAGACTGTTACCTTGGCTATTCCAGAATTTTCTAGGTTGGAGTGGAAGGGTTCGTCTGTTAGTGTATCTAATAGGGTTATTTCTTTTATGAAGGCTCAACACATGGTTGAGAAGGTGTTTTTAGCTTATCTAGCCTATGTTCGGGATACTACTACAGAGACTCCAACTATTGATTCAGTGCCTGTAGTTCAGGAGTTCTCCGATGTATTTCCTTTAAACCTTCCAGGCATGCCACCAGATTGTGATATTGATTTCTGTATTGATTTGGCTCCAGATACCCAACCTATATCTATACCACCATATCGCATGGCTCCAGAAGAATTGAAAGAATTGAAAGAACATCTTGAGGAGTTATTAGCTAAAGGGTTCTTCAGACCGAGTGTATCACCTTGGGATGCACCGGTATTATTTGTGAAGAAGGATGGAACAATGCGAATGTGTATTGATTATCGTCAATTGAACAAAGTCACTATTAAGAACAAGTACCCATTGCCGTGTAGTGATGATCTATTTGACCAGTTGCAGGGTGCTAGGGTATTCTCTAAGATAGACTTGAGGTCGGGGTACCATCAGTTGAAGATTTGGGATTCGGATGTTCCGAAGACTGCTTTTCAGACTACATATGGTCATTATGAGTTTCTGGTGATGTCCTTCGATTTAACTAATGCTCCGGCAGCGTTTATGGATCTGATGAACATGGTATTCAGGCCATATATTGATTCGTTTGTTATTGTCTTCTTTGATGACAGTTTGATTTACTCGCGCAGTAAGGAGGAGCACGAGCAACATATGAGAGTGGTGCTTCAGACGTTGCGGTAACAAAAACTATATGCTAAGTTCTCCAAATGTGAGTTCTAGCTAGAGTCTGTAGTATTTTTAGGGCATATTGTATCGGGCGAGGGCATTAAAGTTGATCCCAAAAAGATTGAGGCAGTTCAGAATTGGCATCGTCCCACTTTGGCGACTGAGATCAGGATTTTTCTGGGTTTAGCAGGTTATTATCGTTGGTTCGTGGAAGGGTTTTCATCTATTGCAGCACCTTTGACCAAATTAACCCAGAAGGGTGCTCCGTTCCGATGGTCCGATGATTGTGAGGTGAGCTTTCAAAAGCTCAAGACAACATTAACTACAACACCAGTGTTAGTATTGCCTTTCGGTTCGGGGATGTATACAGTGTATTTTGACGCTTCACGCGTTGGCTTGGGTGGTGTATTGATGCAGGAAGGGCGAGTTATTTCATATGCTTCACGTCAGCTGAAGCCCCACGAGAAGAATTATCCAGTGCATGATTTGGAGTTAGCTGCGATTGTTCACGCTCTTAAGATTTGGAGGCATTATCTTTATGGGGTGTCTTGTGAAGTTTACACTGATCATCGCAGTTTGCAACATTTGTTCAAGTAGAGGGACTTAAATTTGAGATAGCGCAGATGGCTTGAGTTACTAAAAGATTATGATATTACTATCCTGTATCATCCGGGCAAAGCAAATGTGGTTGCAGACGCCTTGAGTANCTTAAATTTGAGATAGCACAGATGGCTTGAGTTACTAAAAGATTATGATATTACTATCCTGTATCATCCGAGCAAAGCAAATGTGGTTGTAGACGCCTTGAGTAGAAAGGCGGAGAGTATGGGTAGTTTGTCTTTTATTGCAGCAGAGGAGAGGCCATTAGCTTTGGATATTCAATCCTTGGCTAACCGACTTGTGAGATTGGACATTTCAGAGCCCAGTCGAGTTCTTGCATGTNTCACTATTTGAACAGATCCATGCTCGCCAGTATGATGACCACACTAAGTGGTTCTTCGAGAAACGATAATACGGGGTGGTGCCAAGGAAGTTACTATTGGTGCAGATGGTGTTCTGCGACTCCAGGATCATCTATGTGTTCCTAATGTGGATGAACTGTGGAAAAAGATCCTAGATGAGGCACACAGTTCTCGTTATTCTATTTATCCAGGTGATACGAAGATGTATCGTGACCCGAGACAGCATTATTGGTGGCGACGAATGAAAAAGGACATCGTTGAGTATGTAGCTAGGTGTCTAAATTGCCAGCAAGTTAAATATGAGCACCAGAGGCCAGGTGGCCTACTTCAGCAGATGACTATACCGGAGTGGAAATGGGAACACATTACTATGGACTTTGTAGTTGGGTTGCCGCGGACCTTGCGGAAGTTTAATGCAGTTTGGGTCATTGTGGACAGGTTGACCAAGTCGGTGTACTTCATTTCGGCTGTGACTACGTATACTTCAAAAAGGTTGGCCCAGATATATATTCAGGAGATAGTTCGGTTGCATGGTGTGCCAATTTCCATCATATCAGATAGATGCCCTCAGTTTACTTCACATTTCTAGAGAGCATTACAAAGTGAATTGGGTACCCGTGTAGAGCTCAGCACAACCTTTCATCCGCAGATTGACAGGCAATCAAAGCGGACAATTCAGATTTTGGAGGATATGCTCAGGGCATGTGTGATTGACTTTGGAGGTCAGTGGGATCGTTTCTTGCCTTTGGCCGAGTTTGCTTATAATAACAGTTACCAATTGTAATGACCCGATCGGTCGTTTTGAGCATTTACGCTCCTTTCAACTATTTGAAGTCTTGAATAACTTCCTATGAGGTATTATGACTTGTGTGAATTGTCGGTTTTGGTTTTAAGGTATTTCGGAGTTAGCCTGGAAGAATAAATTTCATGTTGGAGGCTTAAATTGAAATAGTTGACCAGATGTGGAATTATGTGTAAACGACCTCATATTTGAATTTTGATGATTCAATAGCTCCGTATGGTGATTTTGGACTTAGGAGTGTGTTCGGAAAATTATTTGGAAGCCCGTAGCTAAATTAGGCCTGAAATGGTTAAAATAGAAAGTTAAGTTTGGAAGTTTGACAGGGGAGTAGACTTTTTGATATCGGGGCCGGAATCCGATTTTGAAAATTTGAATACCTCTGTTATGTCATTTATGATTGGTGTGCAAAATTTGAGGTTAATCAGACGTGATTTAATAGGTTCCGGCGTCGTTTGTGGAAACTTGAAATTTTAAAGTTCATTAGGCTTGAATTGGGATATGATTCGCGGTTTTAGCATTGTTAGATGTGATTTGAGGGCTCGACTAAGTTTATATGGTGTTTTGGGACGTGTTGGTATATTTGGTTGAGGTCCCGAGGGGCTTGAGTGTATTTTTGGATCATTGGTTTAGAGATTAGTAAAGTTAAGAAATTTGGGAGTTTGGCCATGGTCAATATCTGGTCAAGACGATCTCTTTTCAGTATTTTGAGTGCGCGAGCAGGTCCGTTTTGTGTTTTATGATTGAAATTCATATATGGTTTTTGTCCGGGAGGTTTCGGATGAGTTTCGGGGTGAGTTTTGAGCGAGTCCGGGCATTTCAACACTTTAATATTGTTCTGGCATTTTTTGGGGGTGCGGGCCGCCCATTTTGGGGTGCTGAGGCGAAGGAGAGGTGCGAACCGCATATGAGAGTGCAGACCGCAGCAGAAAAATGCGTACCTCAGAGGAGGAGTGCGGGCCACTCAATTATGTCTGCGGACGCACTCCAGGGAGTTTTGCAGATTCGCCGGTCCGACTTCGGAAGCTTATATCATTTGATCTATAAGGAATTTTGCGATGATTCAAAAATAAAGTTGTATCCCTTCGTGTCTAGTTTCCAGAAAGGTAAAGAAATCATTATTTGGACATCTGTAGAGAAAGTTATGTCCAAAACACTAAGTCATGATAGTGAAGTCACCAAAAGTTGCGGCCGCACCATTTTTGTGCGACCGCAGGAGCTGGGATGTGCGGCCGCACTTGGAATTGCGCGGACCGCACATGCTGAGTTCAGAGAATGTACTATATAACCGAGGCTTAGGTTATTATTTAATTTTTGGACATTGAGAGCTCGGTTTGAGACAATATTTCGTGGGTTTTTCAAGAAATTCATCGAGATAAGTGATTCTAACTCGGATTTGGTAAACATACATGAATATATCGCTGTTGTCATCATGTAATCAGTACTTTGAGATGGAAATATGGGGAGAATTGTAGAAATTTCATAAAACAAATTTTGGGATTTGAACACCGATTCGGAGTCAGATTTGAGTGAAATTAGTATGGTTGAACTCGTAATTGAATGGGTTATCGGATTTTATAACTTTTGTAGGGTTCCGAGATGTGGGCCCCACATGCAATTTTTGAGCTAAATTTTTTATTTTTATGGAAAATTAGCATTTTCTTATGGAATTAATTCCAATGAATTTTTTTGACGAAAACAAATTAATTGTGACTAGATTCGAGGCATTCAGAGGCTGATTTGCGAGGCAAGGGCATAGCAGAGTAAAGAATTTCACACTCTGAGGTAAGTAACAGTTTTAAATATGGTACTAAGGGTATGAAACCCCAGATTTTGTGTCATGTGACTATTTTGAAGGTGACGCACATGCTAGGTGATGGGCGTGCGGGCGTGCACCGAGGGGATTATGACTGGGTTTGTCCCGTTGAAACTGTAAAGTTTAATAACTTGATGTTAGGTATATGCTCTCTATGTGTTAAAGAAATTTGACTGTAAATCATGCTTAGGCTATGTGATAGTACTGTTGGGACCCGCAGAGGTCGTGTACTTGTTGAATTATCTGCTAATTGTTATCTTGTACTCAGTCATGATTTTACTTGTGTATAATACCTCAGTCTTTCTTGATATTTGTTGATCTAGAATGTTATCTTTGTTGGGCTGATCTTTGTGATTTCCGAGAGCCCGAGAGACTAGAGAGGTTGAGGACTGAGTAAGGCTGAGGGCATGTCGGTGAGGTAAGGATATTATGGCACGTGAGTTGTCCGTGTAGGATATTGTAGCACGCGAGTTGTCCATGCAGGATATTATAGCATGTGAGTTGTCTGTGTAGCACGTGAGTTGTCCGTGCGGATTATGGCGCTTGGGCTGTAGGAGCCCCTCCAGAATCTGTACACCCCACTGACCGCGGGTACCCATTGAGTGTGAGTGCTGAGGGATGAGAGCCGAGTGGTTGAGCTGTTTGTGACGATTTGAGTATCTGTTGCCCTGCGAGGCTGTACTTGCTTTTCATTTGTTGCTGCACTTAGTTGCTATATGTCAATGTTGTGAAATTTTCTGAAAGATTTTATATCCGGAATACATGAATTTGAATTGTATAGAATTGATTTGACTTAAACTGCTAGATTTGAAAGCATGTCTATTCTTTGCTAGAATTACTAAAGGTAAATTATAACTGTGTTGCTTGTCACTATCTTCAGTTCCTTATTTATTATTGTTACTTACTGAGTTGGTTGTACTCCTATACCCTGCACTTCGTGTGCAGATCCAGGTGTTCTCGGACATAGCAGGTGTTGATTTCTTTCGCACAATTTATTTTCTGGAGATTCAGAGGTAGATGCCGTGTTTCACAGACCTTGCCTCTCCTTCCTTATCTCCTTATTTACTACATTTGGTATCACACTATTATAGACCGTATTTTTCAGACTTGTATTCATAATAGATGCTCATGTACTCAGTGACAACAGATTTTAGGGAGTGTTGTATCAGTATTTGTGGGATTTTGTATTGTATTTAAATATTAAATTTTCAATCTTAAAAAATATGAAAGTTTATTGAGATTGTCGGCTTTCCTAGTATTGAGATAGGCGCCATTACGACGGGTGAGATTTTGGGTCATGACAAGTTGGTATCAGAGCTCTAGGTTGACATAGGTCTCACGAGTCATGAGCAGGTTTAGTAGAGTCTTGCGAATCGGTACTGAGACATCTCTACTTATTTTCGAGAGGCTGCCGAACCCTTGGGCAAATTTCACTTTCTTGTATTCTATCGTGCGGAATTGATTCATCTTGAAACATAACTCTTTGAATTCCTTCCATGCATTTTGTATGCGCCTATGAGCGCTCGGTATCAGTTGTGCATCGCCGGCTTGTGATTCTATGAACGAGGTTCAAGATGTGTATTCTGTATTTTGGTGATGGGCTAGTCTGGAGGACTTGAGGCCAGGTTTAGACCGCAGCTTAGGCTCGGTAGCTTCAGTTGTAACCGGTACATTTGGACTCATATGTCCGGTAATGTCCTTACGAGTGGAATTTATGGCTCGATGAGCGGTGGAATGGCTTTGTGATTAGTATGATGTAACTGAGGGATGTGTTAAGACGATTTGAATGTTCTTTTATTCCAGCTCAATATCTGTATTTAATTTTTTATGATTTCGAGACTGTGCACGAGTTGCTACGATGGCTATGCGTTGTTATCGCACAATATTAGTGTAATGGTAAGGTGCTCGTTATGTGTTGAGGCGGCGAATGACTCGAAGAGAGGATTTCTCAGTGCATGATTAAGGGGTTCAACAATTAATTCCAGTGGAGGAAAGGCGATCGGACTATAGATGTCCAAGTTTGGTTGTTAAAGTAACAGGACTTGGCATTTGCGAGCGTGGTCGAACTTTCATTGTGATGCTGTGTAGCCGTCCTTGTTTGAACGCATTATGGTCCGCCGGTGTTACGGTCTTCTTGGATTTTGCCTTCGGGGCAGGGTGTTATGAAATGGTGCATGAAGGGCGGTTGCCAGAGATAGCTGTGTGCAGTGGTTCAGAATCAAATGGGTATTTCTAATATTGATGGCTCGAGAAAGATAATTTTCGAAGAGGCTTAGAGTCGGTAACAATTTATTGGTTCAGGTTCTAGAGAGATGCATTTTGATTTGATGCAATAGTTGGGCAGCAAATTATGAGGGAAGACATGATAGAAAGTGTTTTGCGTTGGTTGAAGTACTAGCAGGTCAAGTAGGAGAAGTAGAGGTTAAGATGTTGCTTAAAGGAGATGGTTTAACCGAATTAATAGTGGCAGATTAGCATATGGATTTTGTGGTAGGGTAGTCACGCGCCTTGAGAAAGTGTAGAACGGTTTGGAATCGTGATAGAATGTGATTTGGCCTATGGACTTTATTTGGAGTGATGGTTACTGTACGAAGAGAGACTGAATATGGCAGAAAGGAGTTTGTTTGAGATGAAGAGAGATGAGAAGATCTGATTATCGTTTCAGGCGAAATATGACTTGAGTTCGGAAGGTATTGTTGAACTTCCAGTTAATGTCAATAGGGAAAGTGCAAACTTATACAAATGGTGGACGAGCATGAGCTCAGGAGAGTTTACTGATTACGTGGTCGTTGCACCCAGTGCAACGTCGTTGGAAGATGTCGGTAAGGAATTCCACAGGTGGGTTATCTCTTGTGAGCAGTTAGCGATGGCGTGATGTTGATGAAGCTTCTACGAGGAATATTACTTGTTACCTGGTAAGAGGTCGAGTGTGTGACTATGGCTGGCGATTCAGAATGTTTATGAAAAGCTTAGCAAAAGACTTCGAGAAGTCTGGTGGGTTAATGGTGCAAGATCTTGGTAATTGAGAAGGAGAAATCCTTGCGGGTTCTAATTTTATATAATTGCAGCTTAAGGCTAAGTGGGGGAGCCTGCTATTGACAATTCGATTTCATGGTTATGTGTTAAATTTTAGTTTTGGTCGGAGACATACTTGTGGATCAATTATGACTTGCAGAGATGGAGATCAAAGATGATTCGAGTAAGGAAATTCCTAAATACGGGTTATATGGCACTTTATAGAAATACGAAAATCATGGAATGATTAAATTATTATTTTGAAGATCGTAGTGCTCACGAAGTATGAATTTGATTGATGGTGTTAAGGCATGGTTACTTCTTTGGGGGTTGTTGTGCTAATGGAGCTTGTACCTTTCGGCCTGTTTGGGTGGTGCAATTTAGATTTGAGCAAAGTGAGTGACTCCTGAGAAAATTCTAATGGGTTCAAGAATTATATATAGCAATTGAGAATTTTTGGCGGATTTGTTTATGGCTAAAATTTGAGATTTAAGTTAGATGGTGTCGAGACTAGTGACATTTTTGTATATCATTGTGAATTTTATATTTCAGTATCAGGAAGATTAATGAAACGGCCTTAGACTCAAATAACGTATTTTTTCAGAGTTGGTGTTTCGGTTGTGGTATTTATAGGGGTAATTATGATGTGGTGAGACTTTACAGAAATTTTGGTGGCAATATTCTTGGGTTTGGTGACTGCGTGGCTTGGTTGAGTTAGAGAGATTTAGTTCTAATAGATTGATTATGTGCAAATGGATTTCAAAGTGTTCTTAATGATTTCTACCATGGGTTGAACCGGAAATATCCTACCGGTGTAGAGAACGTGTTGTGTATTATGAATTCCTCCTGGAAGGAAGCAAGACAAAGGTTATTGAATGACCAGGTATGTAATTTGTTGATTACCCAAAGTTGATAGTGAGATTCTCGTACTTGTCACATGATGGCATGATAGATGTGATGTGTGGCGTGGGATTAAGATTTACATGTACAAGGTAGCAGTTCATTCTTGAAAGGAAGATCACGAATTTTGGACATAATGGTCAATTTTGGATAATTAGATAAATGTTATAACTGCTCGGTAATCCCTGAGAAGGGTGCGCATTTCAAAAAGCGCATTGTGTTTTGACTTACGGATGTTCATTGGTATTGCAGTACTCACCTGGTTGATAGACTGCCGATATTTAAATTATTGCTATGTGAGACAGAAGAATTATGAAAGTACTCCTTATGGGAAGATCGTGAATGGAAGATTTGTTAGTTATTCTAGTGTTGGAGTTGGAATCAATTACGATGATTCATGTGTTTGATGAATTTGGAGAGTAGAGTTCTCAGAAGTATATTATTTTGGGTTGCGACCTATTTGAGGTAAGTATTTTATTTTAGCTCAGTGGAGGCACTAGTTGTGTTAATTATTTGTGATAGCTACGCGCTATAAGTGTGCATATATTTGAGGTTTGATCCAATGTGTGGGCATCGGGGCAAGTATTCATACTCGGAAGAATGCTTAGGCTATAATATGCCTAGAGTTGACTGTTAAGCATAAAGTTATAATGTTTCATGTATTCGTACCTTTGTTGAGAACTATCTGGGCTATACTTGAGGTTACAAAGAAGATGATTCCCTAAACAAAAATGGGGTAGTTACTAATTCTGCGTTAAAAATTGCCGATTTGAAGTGTGGTAGCAGACTTTGCACATGCTTACACTATGGCATGCTATTTATACCAGTCCAGGAGCATGCGAATCTTATTTCATTATCATATACAGGTGTACTTGTTTAATTGCTCCTGTATGATATGCTGGGACTGGAGGCCTGTGACCATGCCAAGCGATTCATATTATTGGCACGTGAGTTGTCCATGTCGTGTGTGGGAATTCTATTTCTATGATAATTTATTTGATTTATTAATTTCCTTCCTCTATAATTGTGCATATGCACCTACGGTTATCCTCTTCACGAAATTTGAGGAGTTGGTTGTAACATTGTGGTTGTGGTGGTGCTTGTTGAACTTGCAATATGGTTCTCTTCCTTGAGACATCTCCCATATTTGGGTACACGGATTACGCAGTTGTGGCTTGAGTTATATTGATGTGGCATCTCAGTGGGATAGTTGTGTTTAATAATATAAGGTCATTGGACCTAGAATGGGTACTATCAGGTTTGATTACGGTATATTCGGGAGGATAATATTGAAAGTCGGCTTAGAAAGTGATTATGGTTATAGTTGGGGTGAGAGAGCTCCATGACTTGTTGATCTGATAAGGGGTCATGAGATTTCCGCGTGTTTCTTTTATTATCAGCAGTGTACGAAGGTTCTTGAATGAGGTTTTGTTTGAAATGAGGTTTAATACTATTACCGGGCTAGTTTGGAGTAGTTATTGTGATCGAAAATGGTGCTGCGAGCATGCTAGTTGTGTAGTATGTTAAGTGATTATATATGGGCTTATGTCTAAGGCCTAATACAGCTTATTAAGACTCAAACAGTGTGTAGATGTGAGATTCGGGCCTTGAAAAGAAATTTTTAGATGTTGGAAATTGGACTCCAAGGTTAATGGGCTAAGGCTAAATTAATGATTTTCAATTATGTGGTGTTGTCAGGCCTATATGGTATAGGGTGACGTGGGATCACCCCCAGGTATGTGCATGGTAAGGAGTAATAGTTATTTAAAGGCTTAGGAACAACTCTTGGCACGTTCGAGGACGAACATATGTTTAAGTGGGGGGAGATTGTAACGACCCGACCGGTCGTTTTGAGCATTTATGCTCCTTTAAACTATTTGAAGTCTTGAATAACTTCCTACGATGTATTATGACTTGTGTGAATTGTCGGTTTTGGTTTTAAGGTATTTCAGAATTAGCTTGGAAGAATAAATTTCATGTTGGAAGCTTAAGTTGAAATAGTTGACCGGATATGGACTTATGTGTAAACGACCTTGGATTTGCATTTTGATGATTTTAATAGCTCCGTATGGTGATTTTGGACTTAGGAGTGTGTTCGAAAAATTATTTGGAAACCCGTAGCTAAATTAGGCCTAAAATGGCTAAAATAGAAAGTTAAGTTTGGAAGTTTGACCAGTGAGTTGACTTTTTGATATCGGGGCCAGAATCTGATTCTAAAAGTTTGAATACCTTTGTTATGTCATTTATGACTGGTGTGCAAAATTTGAGGTTAATCGGACGTGATTTGATAGGTCCCGGCATCGTTTGTGGAAACTTAAAATTTTAAAATTCATTAGGCTTGAATTAGGATATGATTCACGGTTTTAGCATTGTTTGATGTGATTTGAGGGCTCGAGTAAGTTTATATGGTGTTTGGGACATGTTGGTATATTTGGTTGAGGTCCCGAGGGGCTTGGGTGTATTTTTGGATCATTGGTTGAGAGATTAGTAAAGTTAAGAAGTTTGGGAGTTTGGCCATGGTCAATATCGGGTCAAGACGACCTCTTTTCAGTATTTTGAGTACGCGAGCAGGTCCGTTTCGTGTTTTATGATTGAAATTCATATATGGTTTATGTCCGGGAGGTTCCTGATGAGTTTCGGGGTGAGTTTTGTGCGAGTCCGGGCATTTCG
The DNA here is from genome assembly GCA_000715115.1 of Nicotiana otophora. Classification (NCBI taxonomy): domain Eukaryota; kingdom Viridiplantae; phylum Streptophyta; class Magnoliopsida; order Solanales; family Solanaceae; genus Nicotiana; species Nicotiana otophora. Next base: position 11,351 of record AWOL01S0029889.1, read on the forward strand.
ACACTCTAATATTATTCTGGCATTTTTTGGGGGTGCGGACCGCCCATTTTGGAATGCTGAGGCGAAGGAGAGGTGCTGGCCGCACATGAGAGTGCGGACCGCAGCAGAAAAATGTGTACCTCAGAGGAGGAGTGCGGACCGCACAATTATGTCTGCGGTCGCACTCCAGGGAGTTCTGCAGATTCGTCGGTCCGATTTTGGAAGCTTATATCTTTTGATCTACAAGGAATTTTACGATGATTCAAAAACGAAAGTTGTATCCTTTCGTGTCTAATTTCCAGAAAGGTAAAGAAGTCATCAGAGAATGTACTATATAACTGAGGCTTAGGTTATTATTTTATTTTTGGATCTTGGGAGCTCGGTTTGAGACGATGATTCGTGGGTGTTTCAAGAAATTCATCGGGGTAAGTGATTCTAACTCAGATTTGGTTAACATACATGAATATATCGTTGTTTTCATCATGTAATCAGTATTTTGAGATGAAAATTTGGGGGAAATTGTAGAAATTTTATAAAATGAATTTTTGGGATTTGAACACCGATTCGGAGTCGGATTTGAGTGAAATTAGTATGGTTAAACTCGTAATTGAATGAGTTGTCGGATTTTGTAACTTTTATAGGGTTCCGAGACTGAGCCCCACGGGCAATTTTTGAGATAAATTTTGAAGTTTTATGGAAAATTAGCATTTTCTTATGGAATTAATTCCAATAAATTTTTTTGACTGAAACGAGTTAATTGTGACTAGATTCGAGACATTCAAAGGCCGATTTGCGAGGCAAGGGCATAGCAAAGTAAAGAATTTCATACTATGAGGTAAGTAACAGTTTTAAATCTGGTCCTGAGGGTATGAAACCCCGAATTTTGTGTCATGTGACTATTTTGGAGGTGACACACATGCTAGGTGATGGGAGTGCTCCGAGGGGATTGTGACTAGGTTCGTCCCGTTGAAACTGTAAAGTTGAATAACTTAATGTTAGCTATATGCTCTCTATGTGTTAAAGAAATTTGACTGTAAATCATGCTTAGGCTATGTGATAGTACTGTTGGGACCCGCAGAGGTCGCGTACTTGTTGAATTATCTGCTAATTATTGTCTTGTACTCAGTCATGATTTTACATGCGCATCATACCTCAGTCTTTCTTGATATTTGTTGATTCACTATGTTATCTTTGTTTGGGCTGATCTTTGTGATTTTCGAGAGCCCGAGAGACTAGAGAGGTTAAGGACTGAGTAAGGCCGAGGGCCTGTCGGTGAGGTAATGATATTATGGCACGTGAGTTGTCCGTGCAGGATATTATAGAATGTGAGTTATCCGTGCAGGATATTATAGCACGTGAGTTGTCCGTGCAGCACGTGAGTTGTCCGTGCAGCACGTGAGTTGTCCGTGCCGATTATGACGCTTGGGCTGTTGGAGCCCCTCCAGAATCTGTACACCCCACTGACCGCGGGGTACCCATTGAGTGTGAGTGTTGAGGGCTGAGAGCCGAGTGGTTGAGCTATTGTGACGAGTTGAGTATCTGTTGCCCTGAGAGGCTGTATTTGCTTTTCATTTGTTGTTGCACCTAGTTGCTATCTGTCATTATTGTGAAATTTTCTAAAAGATTTTATATCCGGAATACATGAATTTGAACTGTATAGAATTGATTTGACTTAAACTGCTGGATTTCAAAGCATGTCTATTCTTTGCTGGAATTACTGGAGGTAAACTATAACTGTGTAGCTCGTCACTATCTTCAGTATTTATTATTGTTACTTGCTGAGATGGTTGTACTCAAACTACACCCTGCACTTCGTGTGCAGATCCACGTATTGCCGGACATAGCGGGTGTTGATTTCTTTCGCACAGTTGATTTTTCGGAGATTCAGAGGTAGCTGCCATGTTACACAGACCTTGCCTCTCCTTCCTTATCTCCTTATTTACTGCATTTAGTCTCACACTACTATAGACCGTATTTTCCAGACTTGTATTCATAATAGATGCTCATGTACTCAGTGACACCAGGTTTTGGGGAGTGTTGTATCAGTATTTGTGGGATTTTGTATTTTATTTAAATATTAAATTTTCAATCTTAAAAGATATGAGAGTTTATTGAGATTGTTGGCTTGCCTAGTATTGAGATAGGCGTCATCACGACGGGTGAGATTTTGGGTCGTGACACCAATCCAGCATCGAGATTGCTCCATTTGAGACTTTATATGGTCGGCGATGTCGTTCGCCTATCAGATGGTTTGAGACCGGTGAGGCTAAGTTATATGGTACTGATTTGGTGAAAGATGCCTTGGAAAAGGTAAAGTTAATTCAGGAGCGACTTCGTACGGCACAGTCCAGACAAAAGAGTTACGCGGATGAGAAAGCGCGTGACTTATCTTTTATGGTATGTGAAAAAGTTCTCTTGAAAGTTTCGCCAATGAATGGAATCATGAGATTTGGGAAAAAGGGGAAGTTGAGACCAAGGTTTATAGGCCCATTTGAGGTGTTGAGACGAGTTGGGGAGGTTGCTTACGAGCTTGCTTTGCCTCCCAGACTATCAGGAGTTCATCCAGTTTTCCATGTATCTATGCGCCGGAAGTATCATGCCGACCTATCACATGTGTTAGACTTCATCACAGTTCAACTAGATAATACTTTGGGCTATGAAGAAGAACCATTTGCCATTGTTGATAAACATGTTCTCCAGTTGAGGTCCAAGAGGATTTCTAGAGTAAACGTCCAGTGGAGGGGCCAACCAGTCGAGGAAGCGACTTGGGAGGCCGAGAAAAACATGCAGAGCAGATATTCACACTTATTCAGCACTCCAGGTACAATTCTAAACCCGTTCGAGGATGAGCGTTTGTTTAAGAGGTGGAGAATGTAATGACGCAACCGGTCATTTTGACTTTTAAAACCCCATTCCCCTAAATAAAACTCCCCGTATGTGCTTTTATTAATTTATGACTTGCGGGGATGGTTGGTTCAGGATTTGAAAATGTTCGGGTTGAAATCACAACACTTGGTTCCTTAAGTTGGCCTTAAAATGCTAAGTTTGTCTTTGGTCAACATTTTGAGAAAATGACCCCGGAATCAGGATTTGACGGTTCCAATAGCTCCATATAGTGATTTTGGACTTAGGAGCGTGTTCAGAATTTTATTTGGAAGTCCGTAGTTAAATTAAGCTTAAAATGGCTAAAACAGGAATTTAAGTTTGGAAGTTGGACCGGGGAGTTGACTTTTTGATATCGGAGTGAGAATCCAGTTTTGAAAATTTTCATAGCTCCGTTATGTCATTTATGACTTGTGTGCAAAATTTGAGGTCAATCGGACTTGATTTGATAGGTTTCGACACTGAATATAGAAGTTGATAATTTTAAGTTTCATTAAGCTTGAATTGGAGTATGATTCGTGGTTTTAGCACTATTTTATGTGATTTGAGGTTTCAACTAAGTTCGTATGATGTTTTAGGACTTGTTGGTATATTTGGTTGAGGTCCCGAGGGGCTCGGGTGAGTTTCAGATGGCTAACGGATCATTTTTGGCCTTTGGGAGATTTCTGATAGCTGCTGGTATTTTTCTTATGATTTCCTTATACGCGATCGTGTAAGTTCGTCTGCGATCGCGTAGGGTAATTTGGGCAGAGATGACTTTGTTCTACGAGATCGTGTGAATTGGATTGCGACCGTGTAGGCTTAATGGGGCAGCTGGAAATTTGTTCTATGCGATTGCGTGGGTAAGTCCGCGATCGCGNGTCTGCGATCGCGTAGGGTAATTTGGGCAGAGATGACTTTGTTCTACGCGATCGTGTGAATTGGATTGCGACCGTGTAGGCTTAATGGGGCAGCTGGAAATTTGTTCTATGCGATAGCGTGGGTAAGTCCGCGATCGCGTAGGTTGGGGCGAGCTGTGGTATGCGAACGCGTGGCTAAGGCCGCGTTCGCGAAGAGGAACAAAGGGAGGAGCTGGGCCACGTGCTGCGGAGTCAGTGCTTCGCGATCGCGTGGGACTTTCGATCGCG
>AWOL01S0029893.1:0-10739 GCA_000715115.1 Nicotiana otophora
ACCAGAGCCGATTTATTATTGCTCAACATGGTGGACTTTGATATTATTTTGGGCATGGACTGGCTGTCGCCCCATTATGTTATTCTTGATTGTCACGCTAAAACCGTGACACTGGCTATGCCAGGTTTACCGCAATTAGAGTGGAGAGGTACCTTAGAGTATACTCCTAGCAGAGTTATTTCTTTTCTTAAAGCTCAAGGAATGGTTGAGAAGGGGTGTGACGCGTATCTAGCTTATGTGAGAGATGTCAGTATTGATACCCCTATAGTTGAGTCAGTTCCAATAGTGAGGGACTTTCCAGATGTGTTTTCAGTTGATCTTCTTGGCATGCCGCCCGACAGAGATATTGATTTTGGCATTGATTTATTGCCGGGCACTCAGCCCATCTCTATTCCTCTATATCGTATGGCTCCTCCTGAATTGAAAGAGTTGAAAGAGCAGTTACAGGAATTGCTTGATAAAGGCTTTATTCGGCCCGGTGTGTCACCTTGGGATGTTACTTTCTTATTTGTGAAGAAGAAGGATGGTTCTATACGGATGTGTATTAATTACCGCAGTTGAACAAAGTCACAGTGAAGAACAAGGGTAATGACCCGACTTGTCGTTTTACGAATTTAGGCTCTGTTCAGTGACATAAGGTCTCGAACAACTTTGCAATATGTATTATGACCCGCGGGTGTGGTCGAGTTTGATTTACTGAAGATTCAAAATTAAATTAAAAGAACAATACTTAATTTGAAGCTTAAATGGAAAGAGTTGACCGGAAAGTTGACCGGAGAGTTGACTTTTGAGCAAACGACTCCGGAATAGAATTTTGATGATGTAAATAGCTCCATATGGTGGTTTTGGACTTAGGAGCGTGTACGGAAAATTATTTGGAGGTCCGTAGTGGAATTAAGCTTGAAATGCCGAAAGTTGAAGTTTTGGGAAGTTTGACCGGAGAGTTGACTTTTGCGCAAACGACCCTGGAATAGAATTTTGAGGATGGCAATAGCTTCAAATGATGATTTCAGACTTAGGCGTATGTTCAGATTTGTATTTGGGAGTCCGTAGTACAATTCGACACATTTTGGAGAAAGTTGGAAAATATAAGATTTTGGAAAAGTCCGACCGAAAGGTGAATTTTTGATAACGAGGTCGGATTTCGATTTCGAAAATGGGAATAGCTCCATTAAGTCAATTATGACTTGTGTGCAAAATTTGAAGTCATTCCGGATTGATTTGATACGTTTCGGCGCAAAATATAAAAGTTGGAAAATTTGAAAACTTATAATACGATTCGATGCGCGATTCATAATTTTGACGTTATTTTACATGGTTTGAAGCCTCAACTAAGTTCGTATTGTATTTTGGGATGTGTTGGTATATTTGGTTGAGGTTCCGAGGGACTCGGGTTGATTTCGGAAGGTTAACGGATCAATTCGAACATGAAGATAAGCTGCTGGAATTTTCTGGGCCGCAACATGAACAGTGATTCACAGAAGCGTGAACAATGATTCATAGAAGCGTGAACAGTGATTCGTAGATGCGTGAACAGTACCGTAAGTGCATGAACAGTAATCGCAGATGCGTGAACAGTAACTGCATGTAACGACCCGACCGGGCGTTTCGGGAGTTATAGCCCCGTTTCCCCCATTTCTGTTTCCTTTATGCTCTTAAGCTATATTATGATATATCGGATTAGTTGGTTCGGGCCCGGAGTGGTTTCGGAGTGGAATGAGACACTTAGTCTCTTATTTAGAACCTTAAGTTGAAAAAGATAACCGAATGATGACTTATGTGTAAACGATCTCGGATTTGAATTATGATGGTTTCGTTAGCTCCGTTAGATAATTTTGGACGTAGGAGTGCATCCGAAATATGATTTGGAGGTCCGTGGTAGAATTAGGTTTGAATTGGCGAAACTGAAATTTAGCGATTTCGGTCGGCAGTGAAAAATTTAATATCGAGGTCGGAATGGAATTCTGGAAGTTGGAGTAGGTTCGCAGTGTCATTTGTGATGTGTGTGCACAATTTGAGGTCATTCGGACGTGGTTTGGTTAGTTTCGGCATCGATTGCCGAATCTGGAAATTTAGAAGTTCTTAGGCTTGAATCCGAGGGTAATTTGATGATTTGATGTTGTTTTGAGTGATTCGAAAGTTTGACTAAGTTGGTATGTTGATATATGACTTGTTTGTATTTTTGGTTGAGGTCCCGAGGGCCTCGAGGTGATTCTAGGTGGTTAACAGATTTGTCGAAGTTGGAATTTGCAGCTGGAGCTGCTGCTACTGCTATTTTCGCACCTTCGGAAGAAAGGCTCGCAGGTGCGAGGTAGTTGGTATGAGTGGGTAGTGAACAAGTGCGGGCGATGCTGGGCCAAGGCTGGGAACGCAGGTGCGAAGAATTGGCTGCATCTGCGATCCCATAGGTGCGAGGCCTTGAGCGCAGATGTGGAGATGAGAATTTTGGGTTGGTTTCGCAGATGCACACTAGGGACCACAGACGCGAGTCTGCAGGTGCGAGAAAGGTGTCCGCAGGTGCGGAAGCTGGGGGATTAAGTGAGTTGCACATGTGCGGCTCCTTGGACTGCAGGTGCGGTCGCGCGGGTGTGAGAAAATGGCCGCAGGTGGGAAAAACCTGGACAAAAACCATAAATAGAACCCTTCGCGATTTTGGTGCATGCTTCATCATTTCTATTCAGTTTTTGGAGCTTTTGGGAGAGATTTGAAGAGGGAATCAAGGGGATTTCGTTGAGGTAAGTAACGTGAGCCCTAATACTTGTATATATGTTGATTTTTCGTTATTTAATCACTGTAATTAGTAAAAATGAGGGGTTAGGGCTTAGAATGTTTGGAGAGTAATTTAAGGATTTGAAGGACCAAACGATGTCGAATTTTGATGAATTTGGTATGGTTAGATTCATGAGTGAATGAGCTTTCTAGTTTTGTGAATTTTGTCGCATTTCGAGACGTGGGCTCGGGGGCCGGGTTTGAGCCAATTTCGGATTTTGGTCTAATTTTATAGCTTTTCTTGTGGAATTCATTCCATTAGCGTGTATTGATGGTATTGTACTGATTGTGAATATATTCGGAGCATTTGGAGGCCGAGTCCAGAGGGAAGAGCATTGCGAGGTAGAGATTTGACCGGTTTGAGGTAAGTAACGATTGTAAATCTAGTCCTGAGGGTATGAAACCCCGGATTTTGTATCATTCTACTATTTTTAGTGACGCACATACTAGGTGACGGGCGTGTGGGTGTGCACTGTTGGGGATTGTGACTTGGTCCGTCCCGTAGCAACTGTAAAGTTGCATACTTTGTTGAAACCATATGATACTTATATGTTTTAGAAAGAATTTTTGTAAATTGGGCTGAATGCCATGTTTGGGATTTGCGCCAATGCTGTTTGGACTTTTAGGGGCTGTTTCTTACCATCCTCTCATTATTTTCGATTGAAAATCTATATTCAGTCATGTTTATACTTGTTTACTGCATAACTCAGTTTTATAACTCTATTTTGATGCATATAAATATTTTGGGCCGAATGCCCTATTTTATTGAAATGCCCGAGTGGCTTGAGAGGTTTATGACTGAGTGAGGCCGAGGGCCTAATTTATGAGGATGAGTGTGGATAGGGGCTGCCCGCCTGCAGCATACTTTATTATTATAGAACGCGAGTTGTCCGTGAAGCACGTGAGTTGTCAGTGCAGATTATAGCACTTGGGCTGAAGGAGCCCCTCCGGAGTCTGTACATACCCCTAGTGAGCGCAGGTACCTACTGAGTGCGAGTGCCAAGTGCTGAGTGACTGGGAGGCATGAGTGATTGTGAGGTATGCCCTAGTGGCAAGAGTGATTGTGAGGTATGCCCGAATGGCACGAGTGACTGTAAGGTTTGCCCGAGGGGCTGTATATGAGTGATGTTTTTCTCGAGGGGCTGTTTATGATTTCATCATTTTGCTCACCTTTGCATTTTTTCTTTGTTTGAAATCTGTTGAAAAATATCTTTAAATGATTTTTACTGGAACTGGGTTTAAACGAGATGTTTTGATTCAAATCATAATTTTAAAAGCATGTGGTATTTTACTAAGATTTCCTGATATGAACATTATATGCTTTATTGCTCGTCACTACTGCTCAGTGTTTATTTATTGTTGTTACTTACTGAGTTGGCATACTCACATTACTCCATGCACCTTGTATGCAGATCCAGGTGTAGCTGGACATGGTAGCGGTTGTTGATTATTCTGATTGCAGATTTTCCCGGGGATAGCAAGGTAGCTGCCTGGCGATCGCAGCCCTGCTCTTCTCCCTCTTATCTTTCTCTAGTTGTATTTAGCTATTTTCCAGGCTGAGTTAGCCTTGATATTGTTAGATAGATTGTAGTAGATACTCATGACTAGTGATACCCCGATGTCGGGCTTTTCCTTCCGCACTTTTATTTTGATTGGAACTCCTTTACGAAGGTTTTTATGTTAAATAACATTGAAATTATCTTTGAAATGAAAATATCGATTTGTTTTGGAAATGAGTCGGCTTGCCTAGTTGCACGATAGGCGCCATCACGATAGGGGTTAGTTTGGGTCGTGACAGATTGGTATCGGAGCCTAGGTTACATAGGTCTCATGAGTCATGAGTGTGTTTAGTAGAGTCTTGCGGATCGGTACAGAGACATCTGTACTTATCTTCGAGAGGCTGCAGAACCCTTAGGAAAATTTCACTTTCTTGTATTCTATCGTGCGAAATTAATTCAGCTTGAGACATAACTCTTTGAATTCCTTCTACGCATCTCGTATGCGCACATGAGCGCTCGGTATCAGTTGTGCATCTCCGGCTTGTGATTTTATGAACGAGGTTCGAGGTGTGTATTATGTGTTTTGGTGATGGGCTAGTCTGGAGGACTTGAGGCCAGTTGTAAATCGTAGTTTTGGCTCGGTAGCTTCAGTTATAACCTGAACATTTGGAGTCATATGTTCGGTAATACCCCTACGAGTGGAATTCATGGCTCGATGAGTGGTGGAATAACTTTGTGATGAGTATGATGTAACTGCGGGATGTGTTAAGATGATTTGAATATGACAAGAAGTGTTTCCTTGAAATGTAAAGGAAGGCCATTGGCCGCTTGATTTTTGTTTTGATGTGACGTACGGTCTCGAGTGTGAATGTTTTGAAGGATCTTTCATGTTGTTAAAATTTTGGGGCAAATTAAATTCTCATGTCTTGTCAATGAGTTTGGACTCAAGAAGAGTAAGTGATTGTGTAGTAATTGTGGTTGCAAATGGGTATTTTTGAAGTTGATGGCTCGAGAATGATGATCTTCGAAGAGACTTAGAGTCGGTAACATTTTATTGGTTCAGGTGCGACAGAGTTACATTTCGATTTGACGCAGCAGTTGGGTAGCAAAGTATGAGGGAAGACACGACGAAAGTGTTTCGCGGTAGTTGAAGTACTAGCAGGTCAAGTAGGAGAAGTAGAGGTTGAGAAGTTTCTTAAAGGAGATGATTTAACCGAAGTAAGAGTGGCAGAATAGCATATGAATTCACTAGTAGGGTAGTCGTGCGCCTTGAGAAAGTGTAGAATGGTTTGGAATCGTGTTAGTATGTGAATCGGCCTACAGACCCTATTTGGAGTGATGGTTAGTGTACAAAGGAAACATTGAATATGGCAGAAAAGAGTGTGTTTGAAATGAATAGAGGCGTGAAGATCTGATTATAGTGTCAGGTGAAATATGACTTGAGTTCGGAAGGTATTGTTGACATACAATTGATGTCAATAAGGAAAGTGCTGCCTTATACAAATGGTGGGCGAGCATGAACTCAGGAGAATTTACGAATTTAGTGGTCATTGCACTCAGTGCAGTGTCATTGGAAGATGTCGGTAAGGAATTCCACATATGGGTTATCTCCTGTGTGCAGCTAGCGGTGGCGTGATGTTGATGAAGCTTTTGCGAGGAATATTACTTGCTACCCGGTAGGAGGTCGCGTGTGTGATTTTGGCTGGAGATTCAGAATGTTCATGAAAGGCTTAATAAAAGACTTCGAGAAGTCTGGAAGGTTAACGGTGCGAGACCTTGGTAATTGAGAAGAAAAAATCCTTACGGGTTCTAATTTTATATAATTGCAGCTTAAGGCTAAGTGGGGGAGTCTGCTATCGACGAGTTGATTGCACAGTTATGAGTCGTATTAGTTTTGGGGTATACCGGTGAATTAGTTATGACTTGCAGAGGTCAAGATCGAGGATGACTCGGGTAAAGGAATTTCTGGACACAAGTTGTATTACACTCTATGGTTATAGGAGGACCATAAAATAATTAAGTGGTTATTCACAGAGAATGTAGTGTACATTGAGCGGGATTTTGCTCGGTTGCGTAGGAGTGTGGGTTACTCTTTATTCCCTTGGGTGTTGGTGTACTAATGGGGAACATGTCATTTCGGTCCATTTGGTCGGTTAATTCGAGAATTGAGTAGAGTGGATGACTCTCGAGAATGGTTCAAATGGATTCAATATTTATAAATATGGCTAGAAAACTGGGAGTTGCATTGAGCGGTGTCGAGACTCGTGGTATTTTATATCATTGTGAATTATGCATTTCAGTATCAAGAAGGTGAAGGAAACAGTTTTAGGTTCACATAAAGTCTCTTCGGAGCAAGCATTTTTGGTTGTGGAACCTTTGGGATACATAAAAAGGGAATTCGGCGGCTTATAAACCTTAAGGCGGCGTGATTCTATGCTAGAGTTTGTGGGGTAAGTTTTAGTTAAGGATAGTAGTGTTCTAACAAGGAAAAAAGTAGCAATTTGAATGCAATTTAGAAAGAACTTGGAGAAATAGGGCGGCTTGGTAGTAGGTTGGGTTAGCACAGTAATGGGTATGATCAGTTCTTTGGGTACTTATGATGTGGCTAGTATCTACAGGTGTTTTGTGGCAATGCTCTTGAATTTGGCAACCTGTGTGGCTTGGTGGAGTTAGAGGAATTCAGTTCAGATAGCTTGGTTATGTGCAAATGGATTTCAAAGTGTTCATGATGGGTTCTACCATGGTTTGAACCGGATATTTTCTACCGATGTACGTAACGTGTTGTGTGTTATGATTTCCTCCTAGAAAGAAGCAAGAAAGAGGTTTCTGACTAATAAGATATGTAATTTACTAGTGACTTAGAGTTGATAATGGAATTCTTATGCTTCTCACACGATGGCATAATAGATGTGGTGTGTTGTGCGGGAATAGGATTTACATGTACAAGGTCACAGTTCAGTTTTGAAGGGAAGGTCATAAATTCGTAGGCAGCATGAACGGTTTTCGATGACTAGGTAAATGATATTACTGTCTGGTATAGCTTAATGAGAGTGTACATTTCAGAAGGGGCAGTGTGTTTTGATTTATGGGTACTTCGCTGGTATTGCGGCACTCTCCTGGTTGATCGACTGTTGATATTCAAATTTTTGCGAGGTGGCACTGAAGAATTTTAAGTATTTCTCGTGGGATGATTGTGTACGAGAGAGGTGTTAGGCATTCGGGTAGTGGAGGTAGAATCAAATATGGTGATTCATGTGTTCTATGAAATTGGAGATTGGGAGTTCTCAGGAGCAGATTGTTTCATGGTTGTGGACTGTGAAGTTGTGGCCGAGCTAGCCAGATGATAAAAGGTATTATGATTCCGTTATTGTGGACTTTCGGAGGTTGTTTATCTACTGGTGGCTGACCATAGTTGATTTGGGGGCCCATTGGTAGGCACAATTTAGGATGTGTATTCTACACTGAGCCGGATTGATTGGCTCCATACTGCTATTGTTGAAGGATGTGCCATTCGGTTGATGTGAAGCTTATTCGTGTTCTGAAATGATCTGTGAGTTACTCTTCTATGCTAAAGGAGTTGTGATTCGTTGGTTATATGCACATATGGCGCAGTTCTATTGTGGCCTTATAGCGGGATTTGAGCGAGAATAGTATTGGATATTGCTTGGTTGATGACGTATTGGTTATGTTCTTTCGGGTTTTATGTGGCATGGTGTCGTTTTCTTCTCCGTGGTTATGGTAATGCACTTTGGGTACTTGATGTCGAATTGCGCATGGTTATTGATTTTAGCAGGGTGGCTTGAGGTGTTTCATATGGACCAGTATTTGGATAGGGTTGCGTATTGCAGCAGAGTTATGTGGAAATATGATCCCTCGTGTAAGATTCGTGTGTTATGGTTCTGCGATGACTGATGGGTTCTTAGTATTGCGTAGGGGTGGTACTCGTCGAGCTTGCAGAATGGTTCTCCTGTTTGGGTCATTGTTACGATTGGGTACATTTGGAATGTTGCTATCTGGTGCACAGATTACACGGGTTGTGGCTTTAGATTATATTGATGTGTCATGTCACTAGAGTGGTCGTGCTGGATGAGACAAGGTCATTGGGCCTAGAATGGATGCTATCAGATTTGATTGTGGTATAATTGGGAGGATAATATCGGAAGTCGACTTTGAAATTGGCTATAGTTCTTGTAGAAGGAACGGGAGCTTCATGACCTGTTGGTCTAATGAATGGTTTTGAATTCGGTATGTTTCTTTCATCATCGGCAGTGTACGAAGGTTTTAGAATGAGGTTTTTTCTGATATGATGTTTATTACCAGCACTGGGTTGATTTGAATCGATACTGTGATTTGAAATCATTGCTTCGAGTATTCGAGCTATGCGGTATTTGAATTTGAGTATTTGAGTTATAGGTACGGCTTTTGGTACAGCTTGTTCAGACTTATACGGTATGTAGATGCGAACTTCTGATCTTATAAGAAATTTCGGATGTCGGAAATGTGATTCAAAGGCTTGTGGGCTAGGTTGAATTGAGGAATTTCAGTTATGCTGTGCTATCAGACCTGTATGGGATAGGGTGACGTGGGATCACCCCCGGGTATGTGCATGGAAAAGTTATACATCCATTTCTTGGCTTTTGGAACAACTCTCGGCACGTTCGAGGACGAACGTAAGTTTAAGTTGGGGAGGATGTAACGACCCGACCGGTCGTTTCGGGAGTTATAGTCCCGTTTCCCCCATTTCTATTTCCTTTATGCTCTTAAGCTATATTATGATATACCAGATTAGTTGGTTCGGGCCCGGAGTGATTTCGGAGTGGAATGAGACACTTAGTCTCTTATTTAGAACCTTAAGTTAGAAAAGTTAACCGGATGTTGACCTATGTGTAAACGATCTCGGATTTGAATTCTGATGATTTTGATAGCCCCGTTAGGTGATTTTGGACTTAGGAGTGCGTCCAGAATGTGATTTGGAGGTCCGTGGTAGAATTGGGCTTGAATTGGAGAAATTGGAAATTTGGTGATTTCGGTCGGCAGTGGAAAATTTGATATTGGGGTCGGAATGGAATTCCGGAAGTTGGAGTAGGTTAGCAGTGTCATTTGTGATGTGTGCGCAAAATTTGAGGTCATTCGGACGTGGTTTGGTTGGTTTCGGCATCGGTTGCCGAATTTCTTAGGCTTAAATCCGAGGGTAATTTGATGATTTGATGTTGTTTTGAGTGATTTGAAAGTTCGACTAAGTTGATATGTTGATATATGACTTGTTGGTATTTTTGGTTGAGGTCCCGAGGGCCTCGGGGTGACTCCGGGTGGTTAACGGATTTGTCGAAGTTGGAATTTGCAGCTGGAGCTGCTGCTACTGCTATTTTCGCACTTGCGGAAGAAAGCCTCGCAGGTGCGAGGCCGCTGGTGTGAGTGGGTAGTGCGTAGGTACGGGCAACGCTGGGCCAAGGCTGGGACCGTAGGTGAGAAGCATTGGCCGCATCTGCGAGCCCGCAGGTGCGAGGCCTTGAGCGCAGATGCGTAGATGAGAAATTTGGGCTGGTTTCTCAAATGCGCACCAGGGACCGCATATGCGAGTCCGCAGGTGAGAGAAAGGTGTCCGCAGGTGCGGAAGCTGGGGGATTAAGTGAGTTGCACAGGTGCGGTTCATTGGACCGCAGGTGCGGTCGCGTGGGTGCGAGAAAATGGCCGCAGGTGCGAAAAACCTGGGCAGAAACCATAAATAGAACCCTTCGCGATTTTGGTGCATTCCTCACCATTTCTATTCAGTTTTTGGAGCTTTTTGGAGAGATTTGAAGAAGGAATCAAAGGGATTTCATTGAGGTAAGTTACTTGAGCCCTAATACTTGTATATATAGTGATTTTCCGTTGTTTAATCATTGTAATTAGTAAAAATGAGGGCTTAGGGCTTGGAATTTTTGGAGAGTAATTTAAGGATTTGAAGGACCAAACGATGTCAGATTTTGATGAATTTGGTATGGTTAGATTCGTGAGTGAATGAGCTTTCTAGTTTTGTTAATTTTGTCAGATTTCGAGACGTGGGCACGGGGGCCGGGTTTGAGCCAATTTTGGGTTTTGGTCTAATTTTGTAGCTTTTCTTGTGGAATCCATTCCATTAGCGTGTATTGATGGTATTGTACTGATTGTGAATAGATTCGGAGCATTTGAAGGCCGAGTGTAGAGGCAAGAGCATTGCGGGGTAGAGATTTGACCGATTTGAGGTAAGTAACGATTGTAAATCTAGTCCTGAGGGTATGAAACCCCAGATTTTGTATCATTCTAGTATTTTTAGTGATGCACATACTAAGTGACGGGTGTGTGGGCGTGCACTGTTGGGGATTGTGACTTGGTCCATCCCGTAGCAACTGTAAAGTCGCATACTTTGTTGAAACCATATGATACTTATATGTTTTAGAAAGAATTTCTGTAAATTGGGCCGAATGCCATGTTTGGGCCTTGCGCCAATGC
>AWOL01S0029895.1:0-12104 GCA_000715115.1 Nicotiana otophora
ACATGTAATGAGACAACGCAACATAAGGATAGTGATTTAGAAGACCTAGAAGATGATACGATAGCTAAGGAAATCGTCAGAGAAGTGGAAAATTTTTAAAACAAGCCAAAGTCCAATTTGGACAAAATTGAAGTAGTTAACTTAGGGGATTTCGAACTGGTCAAGGAAACACTCATAAGCATTCATCTATCATCGTCAGAGAAAGAAGAGTACATCAAATTCCTAAAAGAATATGAAGATATCTTTGCATGGTCCTATGATGATATGGCGGGTTTGAGCACATCCATAGTAGCTCACAAGTTACCCACTAATCCTACATGTCCACCAGTAAAGAAGAAGCTCAGAAAATTCAAGCCGGATATGAATTTGAAAATAAAAGAGGAGGTCACCAAGCAGATCAAAGCCAAGGTTCTTAGAGTGGTCGAGTACCCGACTTGGTCGGCCAACATTGTGCCAATTCCGAAGAAAGATAGGAAAGTCAGAGTATTTGTTGACTACCAAGATCTAAACAGGGCAAGTCCCAAAGATGGTTTCCCGTTGCCTAATATACACATATTGATCGACAACTGTGCCAAAAATGAACTCCAATCCTTTGTGGATTACTTTGCGGGGTACCATCAGATCTGGATGGATGAGAAGGATGCTGCCAAGATAGCCTTCATCACGCCATGGGGAGTATATTGTTATAAAATGATGCAATTTGGTATGAAGAATGCCGGAGCCACCTACATGAGAGCCATGGCAACTAATTTCCACGACATGATACATAAAGAGATAGAAGTATACGTTGATGATGTTATCATTAAATCCAAAAGGAGTACGGATCACAAAGCGGATCTGAGGAAATTCTTCGATCGGCTTCGAAGGTATAATCTGAAACTGAATCCTGCAAAGTGTGCTTTCGGAGTCCCCGTCAAAAAATTGTTAGGATACATCGTCAGCCGCAGAGGGATTGAGTTAAACCCATCAAAAGTCAAAGCAATCCAAGACTTGCCACCTCCGAACAATAAGAAAGATGTGATGAGCTTTTTAGTGCATCTTAATTACGTAAGTTGCTTCATAGCACAATGAACAGTGATATGTGAGCCGATCTTCAAAATGCTGAGGAAAGATGCTACAACAAGTTGGACTGAAGAATTCTAGAAATCCTTCAACAAAATCAAGGAGTATTTATCAAAATCGCATGTTCTGGTCCCAATAGAGCCAGGAAGACCATTGCTGCTTTATTTGTCTGTACTGGATGGAGCTTTCAGTTGCGTTTTGGGACAACATGATGAAACTGGAAGAAAGGAGCAGGAAATATACTATCTGAGCAAGAAATTCACAACCTACAAAGCCCAGTACTCTTTGCTGGAATGCAGCTGCTATGCTTTGACATGGATAGCTCAGAAGTTGAGGCATTATTTATGTGCATACACTACATATCTCAAATTGAGTATGGATCCACTGAAATATATATTTGAGAAGCCCATGCCAACGGGTAAGTTAGCAAAGTGGAAAATATTGCTGAGCTAGTTTTACATCGTCTATGTAACTCAGATGGCGGTCAAAGGACAAGCATTGGCAGATCATCTGGTAGAAAATCCCGTAGACGGAGAATATGAACCATTGAAAATGTATTTTCCCGATGAGCAGGTGTCGTTGGTGGGAGAAGATATCACTGAAGCATATGATGGTTGGAGAGTGTTATTCGACGGAGTAGCAAACTTAAAAGGAGTAGGTATCAGAGCTATTTTGGTATCAGAAACCGGCCAACACTATCCGATATCTACAAAACTGAGGTTTCAATGCAACCAACAATATGGAAAAATATGAGGCTTGCATCTTGGGACTCAGGTCAGCCATTGACATGAATGTTCAGGAGCTGTTGGTAATTGAAGATTCCGATCTGTTAGTGCATCGGGTTTTAGGCGAATGGGCTACAAGGTACACCAAAATATTGTCATATTTGCACTGTATACAAGAGTTGATCAAAAGGTTCACAGAGATAGAATTCAAACATGTTCCGAGAATTCAAAATGAGTTCGCAGATGCATTGGCCACTCTATCTACCATAATACAACACCCAGACAAGAACTTCATCGATCCGGTCCTAATAGGAATTTATAAACAACCAGCTTGTTGTGCTCATGTTGAAGAAGAGAGTGATGGAAATCTGTGGTTCCATGACATCAAGGAATATTTGGGAAAAGGAGAATATCCAGAGCACTCTACCTATACTCAGAAGCGCACGCTTCGATGATTATCCAGCCATTTCTTTCAAAGCGGAGGAATTCTGTATAGAATAACTCCTGACTTGGGGTTACTATGGTATGTCGATGCCAAGGAAGCATCCAGATTGCTCGAGGAAATACATGCCGGAACTTGCGGACCGCACATGAATGGCTTCGTCTTAGCCAAGAAAATACTTAGAGGAGGGTATTTCTGGATGAATATGGAAACGAACTGCATCAAGTATGTTCAGAAATGTCACCAATGCCACATACATGCTGATATGATACAAGTGCCACCCAATGAACTCAATGCAACAAGTGCACCCTGGCCTTTCTCCGCTTGGGGCATGGATGTCATCGGTCCAATCGAACTTGCTGCTTCAAATGGGCATAGGTTCATTCTAGTGGCCATAGACTATTTCACAAAATGGGTCGAAGCCACATCTTACAACGGGATCACATTATTTGTTGGTCCGGAGTGCCAGAGTCAATCATCAACAATAATACCACCAATCTCAACAGTGATCTAATGAAGGCCATGTGTGGAAATTTCAAGATCAAGCATAAGAATTCCACAGCATACAGGCCACAAATGAACGGAGCTGTAGAAGTTGCCAACAAAAACGTCAAGAAGTTACTGAGGAAAATGGTAGATAATTACAAGAAATGGCACGAGAAGCTGCCATTTGCTCCGATCGGGTATCGTACCATGGTTCGCACATCAACTAGGGCATCTCCCTACCTATTGGTTTACGGTACTGAAATGGTTATTCCAGCCGAGGTAGAAATCCCTTCTTTAAGAATTAAACAAGAGGCCGAGCTCAGCGATGCATAATGGATACAGATCCGCTACGAACAACTATCTCTCATTGATGGTAAAACAATGAATGCAGTATGTCACAATCAACTCTATCAGAACAGGATGGCAAGAGCCTTCAACAAAAGGGTCAGATCGAGATAATTTACACCGGGGCAATTGGTGCTAAAAAGCATCATCCCACATCAAGATGAAGCCAAGGGGAAGTTTTCACCCAATTGGCAGGGTCCCTATATGGTTCATCGGGTACTGATAGGCGGAGCACTTATACTTGCAGAAATGGATGGAGAGATTTGGCCAAAACCGATCAACTCAGACGCAGTCAAAGGATACTATGTTTAGGATTGTTCGCACTTATTCACTTCATGTAGCTGAACTACGCTTGACCTAATTCTTGTTTAAGAGGGGATACATAGGCAGCCCTGTGGGTTCGGTCGCATCTTAATAAAATCTTCATTTTCCAATGGTCAGAAACTAGGGGCAAGATCGCAAGTTCAATCGACTTCGTCGTGTATGGAACAACCAAAAAGTATTGTCAGAAGTATGCATTTAAACTGGGCAAAATTTTGAGGAGGACACTCAAAATTCTAAAAAACGGAGGTCGTAATGGGTTGTCGGATTTTGTGGAAGTAGTATGGTTGAACTTGTAATTGAATGGATTGTCGGATTTTGTGAGTTTCGTCTCGTTCCGAAACGTGTGGCCCACTGCCAACTTTTCGAGCAGAGTTGAGAATTTTTATAAATTATTATATTTTAAGAATTTGAGTATATATTTTGATTGGTTTGCACATTGTTTGCATAGTTTTGGATCGAGAAGTAACAGTTTGAGGTGTTAGAGTGTCGTTGAAGCCGGTTATGGAACTTTTGGGGCAAGGTAAGTCTCTTGTCTATCCTTGTAAGAGGGAATTTACCTCATAGGTGATTTAAATTTATAATTGTTGCTAATTGTGGGGGCTGCATACGCATGAGGTGATGAGAGTCCGTGCGTAACTACTAATTATGTTATGTCCGGGTAGTTTAGGACTCAAATCATGAATTACTTGTGCAAATTGAATACTTGTGGGATCGTATTACCATGGATGTCATTGTTGGGCTCCCACATACTTTGAAGAAATTTGACAGAGTGTGGGTTATTGTGGATAGACTGACCAAGTCTGCACACTTCATTCGTGAGATAGTTCGTCTCTATGGTATGCCAGTGTACATGAACACCGATCGATGCACACTCTTCACATTGTATTTTTGGGGAGCTATGCAATGTGAGTTAGGCACACAAGTTGTGTTAAGTAGAACATTTCAAACTTCAGACAGACATGCAGACTGAGCGCAACATTCTAATCTTGGAGGATATGCTATGTGCCTATGTTATGGACTCCGGGGGTTCATCGGGTCAGTTTCTACTACTTGCAGAGTTCGCCTACAACAACAGCTACATATTGAGTATTTAGATGGCTCCTTAGAAGGCCTTATTGTCACAACCCAAATCGGAGAGCCGCGAAGGGCACCCTGTGTCTTACTCAACCGAGTACCAGCGTAACATGTCTTTCTTATCACACCATCATGGGTAAATAGGACATAAGGTACGTCATGACATAACCAGAATAAAACATAAAGGAATAGTCAACATAGGATGATCCGGCATGATATAGAAACTTATACATGTGACATAAAGGCCTATAAGGATGACATGATCATTTGTACACACAAAACATAGGCCGATAAGGCCATACAAGTACTTATATACATGACATTTGTCTAGAAGACACTAAGAGTACATAAAAGTAATAAAGGGCGGGACAAGGCACTGCCATACTAATCAATACATGCCAAGAGCATACTAACCAAATAGGCAACTCCGGAGCAAGTGGAGTGCACCAACACCTTCCACTGAGCAGATAGTGTACTAGAAGGATTGTTAACCTGTCTATTGGGACTTACGGGCATGAAACACAGCGTCCCCAGGAAAAAGGGACTTCAATACTAATAAAGTACTGAGTATGAAAGGCACGAAAATAAGTATATAAAAGACGTAAAAGTATCATGGAGTAAAGGACTCAATTTGTAATTCTGAATAGCTCAGTAATTATCAAATCTTCATAGTGTCATGTATATGGGTATAAATGTCATATCATGCATAGGTATATGCATACATAACATCATCAAGACTCTGAGGGAATCCCATCATATCATCTCGGCCTCAGTGGGCGAAATAATAAACGTATGCCAGTTGATCAGGTGGCTGGTGAATATATAACACCGTAACCTTTTCCCATACCACATATAGATATAATATACGTGTATATAATGCCATCAAGTTATGGGTCAATGTACATGTATATATGAATGCAATGCATAATGAAGTAAGTCAATAAGATCTCTCGGAATGTGATAAGATAAAGATGCCTTCGTTTAATATCGTGAAATAAAATTCAGCAACTTTTGTATTTTCTGAGACCCACGAACAGACGATATAATAACAGGACACGGGGGCAATCAATAACATAGGCATCCCTATTACTTCTAAGAATTGAGTCATTTGTGAAAGTTGCATGTTTGCTCTATTCGTTTGTATCACATGGATCATGCCAAAAGGAAAGAAGAGATAACCTTAACATGCCTTATCATAGTATATCCAATGACCATGTTGAAATTGTCTTATCGCACTTTAATCTACAACAATGATAATAAACTAGCGTTAATCTACGAAAGATGCAGCTATCGTACAATGAACGACAAGCTTATTTATTATTAAAACTGGTAGCATCTCCCTTGTTTTCCTTTCTTTCCCCAAGTCCACACTTATAGGTATTGTGTAGTTGCTTATTCTACTCTTAATAACATCATCAACATACTAAAAATATTTACCAGCATAACACCAATACGAACATTATAACCAAGCAATTCCCCGTGATTTCCAGCCATATGAAGTCATATACACAATTCCAAAATAGTCCAATAAGAGACAACAACTTCTTATACAACTTTAAATTCTATCTTCTAATTCTTCATCCAAATAACTTAACCAACACATATATAAGCTTAAGCCCAAGAAATACAGTTTTCTACATACCTTAAATAATCAAAACAAACTCTAACCAAAGCTTCCCTTGGCTTACAAGCACCCTTAATGGCATCACAACACCATGGAGACTCTTTTCTTTATTTAGGCTAACTTTTGAGGATAGATCTAGGTAAAACCACCTTGGATTAGACTTGGAACCTTGGAGGACATGTTACGTGCTTTTGTCATTAATTTTGGAGATTCATGGGATCTGTTTCTTCCGTTAATAGAGTTCACCTACCACAACAACTATCGGTTGAGTATCCAGATAGCTGCTTATGATGCCTAATATAGGAGGCGATGTCGTTCTTCGGCTAGTTGGTTTGAGCCTGGGGAGGCTAGGTTGTAAGGAATTGACTTGATCCTTGATGCTTCGGAGAAGGTGAAGTTGATTTAGGAGTGGCTTCGTAAAGCTAAATATAGGCAGAAGTGTTATGATGACATGAAGGCTCATAATGTTTTATATATGGTGGGGGAGAAAGTTCTGCTTAGAGTTTCACTCATGTAGGGTGTGATGAGGTCCGGGAATAAGGATAAGTTGAGCCCTGGGTATATTGGTCCTTTGGAGGTTTTTGAGAGAGTGGGAGAGACGGCCTACATACTTGCCTTAAAACCTAATCTATGAGGGGTTCACTCAATATTTTATGTTTCTATACTCCAAAAGTATTATGGTGATGCGTCACATATTTTGGACTTCACTACGGCGCAGTTCAATAGGGATTTGACTTACGATTTGGAGCTGGTGGCTGTTTTGGATCGACAGGTTCGGAAGTTGAGGTCAAATAATATATAGCATCAGTGAAGGTGTATTGTAAAGGTTAGCTAGTATAGGAGGCTACTTAAGAGACTGAGCATGAGAGACATAGCAGATATCCTCACCTTTGTGAGACTCCGGGTATGCTGCTAGACTCGTTCGAGGATGAACGCTTGTTTAAGAGGTGGAGAATATAATGACCTAGCCTATCGTTTTGAGTAATTTAGCACAGGTTCCCCTATTTGGGGCTTTAGGTATGTGTTTATTAGGTTTCATGACATGCTAGGTGGATGGTTTGGCTTTGGTGATGTTTTGCAGTGAAATGGAACACTTAGTCCCAAGGTTGGAAGCTTAAGATGAAAGAGTTTACCAGAGTCTGACCTTTGCATAAATAACTCTGGAATGGAGTTTTGATGGTTCCAATAGCTTTGTATGGTAATTGTAAACTCAGTCCTATGTTTGGATGTTGATTTGGGGGTCCGTAGGTTGATTTGGTGTTGTTTTGGCGAAAGTTGGAAAATGGAATGTTTGGAAGGTTAATAGGTTTGATCGGGAGTTGAATTTGATGATATCAGGTTGGGATAGGTCCATTGTGTCATTTGGGACCTGCATGTAAAATTTGAGGTACTTCAGAATTGATTTGATATGGTTTGGCATGCTTTTTAAAAGATGGAAGTCCATTAGTTCATTAGGCTTAAATTGAGGTGTGATTTGAAGTTTTGATGTTGTTTTATTTTATTTGAGGCCTAGAGAAGGTTCTTGTTATGTTTTAGGATTGATTTGTATGTTTGGACGGGTTCCCGGGGGCCTCGGGGGTGTTTTAGATAGAGCTCGGGCCATTTTGGGACTTGGTGTTATTGCTGAAGCTTTTGACTTCTGGCTCTTTTGCACCAGCAGTGGGATCGGCCGCAGATGCAGAGACACAGGTTCAACTTTTGTTGCGCAGCTTCAAGATTTGCTTTGCCATGGGAGGTTCGTAGAATTTTGCAGAAGAGGATGCGCTTCTACAGGGAGGGGTCCATAGAAGCGGAGTTTGGCTGAAGCAGCATGGACCGTAGATGCGGAAGGGCTCCACAGGTTTGGGAGTATGTCCGCAAAGGCGGTAGGTCTGGATATAAGTGGAGTTCACATGTGTGTGAGTTTCGCCGCAAATACGATATCGTAGGTGCGTTGTTATGGATCATGGATGCAATTTTGCTGGTAGGCTCTGTAATATCGAGGGTTTGAGTGTTTTTCTCATTTTTGTTTTAGCGGAGCTCGGTCCAAGGTGATCTCTAGAGTGCTTTTCATAATTGAAGAGCTAATTGAAATTTAATCACTTTTGATGATAGATATTGATTTTCCATTGATTAATACACCTAATATTAATGAATGTAAGTTGGGATTTGGGGGTGTTTGGAATATGTTATTTGAGATAGAGATTTGATGATTTGAGGGATGATTTGTGGTTGGAATTTGATGAATTTGGTGTGGTTGGACTCTTAATCGAACGGGTCTTTAGAATTTATGAGTTTGTTCGGGTTTCGAGGCACGAGCCTGGGGTTGACTTTTTAAGTTGACTTTTTTTATTTTGGTTAAGATCTTAGCTTTATTATTTGAATTAATTCCTATAGCATTAATTGATTTGGCTAGATTCGGGTCATCCAGAAGTTGATTCACGCGGGGCGGGCTTGTTACATGAATGATTTTGCTTGATTGAGCTAATTATCTTACCAAAACATGGTTGAGGCACTAGTTTCCTGAGTTATTTGTGATATCTACTTGCTATGGGTGGTGCACATGTGCGTGGCTGACCCCATGTGCATCCACCAGGGTGTTTATCCATGCTCGGAGTAGTGCTTATGTAATGAAATTACTTGAATAGATTGTCAAGATATATGTTGTGATGTTTCTCATATTTGTACCACGTTGTGACCTAATTGAGTCATATTTGATGTTACATAGAGGCGAACCTCATGATTTAACTTGATAATTGTTGTTTTTGTGATGGAATTGCTAATTTGAGTTATCATAGCACACTTTTCACCTACACACACCATGCCATGTCATTTATATAAGTCCAGGAGTATGATATTTGATATTCATTGGTCATGCATATGTAATCTTGTATATATGTTTTCTGTGTGATATTATCTAGACTGATACCACACCAGGGGGATTGAGATATTGTGCTTGTGACTACACCTGGTGGATTGTAATTATTGGCACGTGAGTTATTTGCGGAGCATATCTAGCGTATGTGCGGGATGTTAGTGCTAATACTCCTACTATTGAGTTAGTTCCGGTGGTGAGATATTTCCCATATGTGTTCAAGTGGTGAGATTTTGGTATTGACTTGGTGCCGGGCACTCAGCCCATTTCTATTCCACCATATCGTATGACGCCAACAGAATTAGAGTAAAAGGAACAACTTCAGGAGTAGGTTGATAAGTGTTTCATCGGACCCAGTGTCTCGCCTTGGAGTGCTTCAGTTATATTTGTGAAGACAAAAGACGTCTCTATGAGGATGTGTATTGACTATAGGCAGCTAAACAAATTTACAATCAAGAAAAGGTACTTGTACCACTCATTCATGAATTATTTGACGAGCTTCAGGGTGCTAGAGTGTTCTCAAAGATTGATTTGAGGTCATGGTATCATTAGTTTAATATTCGTGAATCAAAATTCTCGATGACTGCTTCCAGGACTCAGTATGGTCAGTACGAGTTTCTAGTGATGTCATTTGGGTTGACTAATGCCCCAACAACATTTATGCACATAATGAACATTGTGTTCCATCTATGTCTTGATTTTTTCATCATCTGTTCATTGACAATATTTTGGTGTATTCTCGCAGTCGGGAGGACCATGAGCAGAACTTGAGATCATGCTCCAAACAATGTGAGAGAAAAAGTTATATTCCAAATTCTCCAAGTGTGAGTTTTGGCTTCATTCGTTGTCTTTTTTGGGGTCACATGGTGTTTAATGAGGGGATTAAGGTAGATCCAAATAAGATTGAGGCAGTTCAGAGTTGGTCCAGACCATATTCAGTTACTAAGATCAGGAGCTTCCTTAGTTTGGCCGGATATTATCACCGTTTCGTATAGGGATTATCATCAATTGTTGTACCTTTGACTAGGTTTTCCTAGAAGGGTGCTCCTTTCAGATGGTCCGACAAGTGTGAGGTGAATTATCAGAAGCTCAAGACTGCATTGACTATGGCCCCAGTGCTGGTGTTGCCTACAAATTTAGGGTATTACACTTTGTAGTGTGCTACATCACGTATTGGGCTTGGCGTGGTGTAGATGCAAGATGGTAGGGTGATTGCTTACGCATCTTGATAGTTGAAGGTTTATGAGAAGAATTACCATGTGCATGACTTACAATTGGTATCTATTTTTCATGCGTTGAAGATTTGGAGGAAATAACAATACGGTATTCCATGTGAGGTCTATACCAACCATCGGAGCATCCAGTATTTGTTCAAGCGGAAGAAACTTAATTTGGAGCAGCGAAGATGGTTAAAGTTTCTGAAAGACAATGAGATCCCCATTTTGCTCTACCATACTTTAGCTTGCGTCCTACACATATCTGAATAGATTAATAGCTCAGTAATCATGGAATCTTCATAGTGTCATGTATATGGGTATAAATATCATATCATACATACGTATATGCATACATAACATCATCAAGCCTCTGAGGGCATCCTATCGTATCATCTAGGCCTCCGTGGTCGAAATCATAAACGTATGCCAGTTGATCAGGTAGCTGGTGAATATAAAACACCGTAACCTTTCCCATACCACATATACATATAATATATGTGCATATAATGCCATCAGGTTATGGGTCAATTTACATGTATATATGAATGCAATGCATAATGAAGTAAGCCAATAAGATCTCTTGGAATGTCATAAGATAAGTATGCCTTCATTTAATATCGTGAAATAAAATTTAGCAACTTCTGTATTTTCTGAGACCCATGAACAGATGATATAATAACAGGACACAGGGGGGATCAATAACATAGGCATATTATTACTTCTAAGAATAGAGTCGTTTATGAAAGTTTCATGTTTGCTCTATTCGTTTGTATCACATGGATCATGCCAAAAGGAAAGAAGAGATAACCTTAACATGCCTTATCATAGTATATCCAATGACCATGTTGAAATTGTCTCATCACACTTTAATCTACAACAACGATAATAAGCTATCATTAAGCTACGAAAGATGCAGCTATTGTACAACGAACGACAAGCTTATGTATTATTAAAACGGGCAGCATCTCCCTTGTTTTCCTTTCTTTCCCCAAGCCCACACTTCTAGGTATTGTGTGGTTGATTATTCTCCTATTTATAACATCATCAACATACTAAAACTATTTACCAGCATAACAAAAATACGAATATTATAACCAAGATATTCCCCGCGATTTCCAACCATATGAAGTCATATACACAACTCCAAAATAGTCCAATAAGAGACAATAACTTCTTATACAACTTCAAGTTCTATCTTGTAATTCTTCATCCAAATAACTTAACCAACGCATATATAAGCTTAAGCCCAATAAATAGAGTGTTCTACATACCTTAAATAATCAGAGAAATATCTAACCAAAGCTTCCTTGGGCTTACAAGCACCCTTAATGGCATCACAACAACATAGAAACTTTTCTTCACTTAGGCTAACTTTTGAGGATAGGTCTAGGTAAAACCACCTTGGATTAGACTTGGAACCTTAGAGAGCTGGTAGAGAGGTGTTGAGATAGTTTGGGAAATTTCCTTGGTCGAAAATAGCCAAAAAATGAGGCGTCCAACCCCATTAAAATGTTCAAGGGTCGTCCACCACCTAAGTGGGTCCCATTGGGAGCTGCTAGTGCAGTCTTGCGAAAATGCAAATATCTCTAAACACTAATGTTGTATCGATAAATGGTCTAATTTGTTAGAAACTGGACTCATAAATATTCAATTTGTTAGGTGGAGAATCCTTAATCCCTTGTATATTGGGAGAAGAGCTCTGCTACATTTGACCTAATGTTCAGTACATTTATGAATGTAACTTGTGATGACCTTTGCCAACTTTTGCTCCACAACTCGCATAGCTTCAAAACATAACACAAGACTATCATATGACTAAAATAAATCATAACATAACCTCCTTATCATGTTAATAACCCTAGTCTCACCCCAAAAGTACATGTTATAACATTCCCAACTTGTCGACTTTCGACGAAACTTATTTTCTTCTATTCGTTTAGCTTCTAAGCCT
>AWOL01S0029895.1:13911-25499 GCA_000715115.1 Nicotiana otophora
GAAACCTCTTACGTAATACATTGTCACTAGGGTACAAGTCGCATCGGGGAACATTTGACGTGATTTGACTGATCCACCTAGGGACGATACTATACTTCAAAAACCTTAGTTCATAGCATGCCAATGTGATTCATCTTGGGGGGGGGTGGTTATTCTAATCTTTGCAATTCATGAAATCCCTTTTCATTAAATCATTACTTAATCAAATTCATAAATGTCATCCTCTTATCTATCACAATTACACCCTTATTCTACTACCAGGGCAACATGTCATCTTTTTTATTTGCTCCTAGTCTTAGACTCCTATGAGTTCATTCAAGCTATACTGAGTGTTTTATAACTTAAGGAAACCATCAATTCTGTTGTTTTGATGGGCTTAATCTTGAGGCCTTACCTATTATTGTCACCTTCTCACTCATCTTTTCTAGTCCTTACTCCTATCTAGATAAAACCTTGTTGCTCTACCATACTTTAGCTTGCATCTATATACCATGCCATGTCATTTATATCAGTCCAGGAGTATGATATTTCATATTCATTGGTCATGTATATGTAATCTTGTATATATGTTTTCTGTGTGATATATTGTTATTAGTGATATTTGCACATGTGGCATAACAAGGCGGGCTATATATAATGGGTTTGCGCATATGGTGAGACAGGGTGGGATAATTATTATGTGTGTGTGGCGAGACAATGTGGGTGTTTACTTTATTATTGCGCATGCGACGAGACAGGGGGGCTATGTCGGGGATGACTTGTGATGGCCTAGGGGCATTGTCATTGATAATATTTTTGTGGTAGTATGACTATCTTGTGTGAGTCATGCATATTAAGGGCTTTTGTTGTGTTGTTTCCAATGTTCTATTCAGTGTATCTGATCTTACTTGTCTCTATTCATTGATCATGTACGTGTATTCTTATATATCTTCTTTCTGTGTGAGGACTGGACTGTGGGCACATGAGTTGTCCGTGAGGATATAAGATATTCTTACTGTTGGCACGTGAGATATCCGTGCAATTATGAGGTTATTATTAATTATATTGGCACGTGTTGTCTGTATAGCACGTTAGTTGTCGGTGCAATTATGATTGAACAAGTAAGCACGAGATGCCATGTGATTATGATTCGTGATTTGGGACCCGTGATATGTGATTATCACAGGTTAGTCTTAATACTTATCAGTTACCATTGTGGTGTACTCATGATACACTTTTACATAGTTTTGTGCAGATCCAGGTACATTCGCCCATGCCGGATGCTAGTGACAAACCAGCTATTTTGGAGACTTAAAGGCATACCTGCTTGACGCTCGCAGGCCTCAGGGTCACCTTTTGTTTTAGCTGTATTACTATTTATCTTTTGTTCAAAACATTACTGTATTTAGAGATTATTAGAGCACTCTCTGTAGAGCTTATGACTCGGTTCCGCTAGGTTATGGGAAATTTTGACAATTGTACTATTTGGATTTTATTATGATAGATTAATAGTTTAATTTGATATCTAAGCTACACATCTTGTTAACTGCCATTGTATTGTTGGCTTACCTAGTCTTAGAGACTAGGTAGCATCACGATATCCTAAAGTGGGAATTCGGGGTCGTGACAGTTATGTTGCTACCGGCTTTTGGGAGACTATGAGGTAGATACTATGCCGTCCGCAGACCTTGAAGTTCTCTTTCATTATTTCTACTATTGTTG
Organism: Nicotiana otophora; assembly: GCA_000715115.1. Lineage (NCBI taxonomy): Eukaryota > Viridiplantae > Streptophyta > Magnoliopsida > Solanales > Solanaceae > Nicotiana > Nicotiana otophora. Next base: position 15,613 of record AWOL01S0029895.1, read on the forward strand.
TTTTGCTATTTAGATAGTTGTATTGAGAATTTGGCCTTCTATTTTGATGCTCAGTAGTGCTCATGTACTCGTCGACAATAGATCATTTGGATGGTTGTAGATGTTTTGTTGTTGTTTTCATCAGTTATTTAGCATATTTCAACTATTGAGTTTATTAAATCTTGTTTATTCAAACTCGTTCTTATTGTGTGATTGTTGGCTTGCCTAGAAAATAGTGTTAGGCACCATAGTGGCTCCGGTGGGAGTTTGGTCGAGACAAATTGGTATCATAGCACTAGGTTGCTTAGGTCTCATGAGTCATGACCAAGTTTAGCAGAGTCTTGCGGATCGGTATGGAGACATTTGTAGGGCCGAGGTGTGGCTCATACCATAGCTAGGGAAACACATGTGGAGCAGGTTTTAGATACTGTTGACCTGTTGAACTAGCTCAGGAATCGGCATTGCCAATCGTTATTCTTGGCCTTCAGGAGTCCTTGGCCCAATTTATGACTGTGTGTATGAACCTGGCTCAGGGGGTATTTATTCCACATGCACCAACTACTTCACAGGCCGGGTGAGGTTCCAAGACTCCCGCCACCCGTACTCTAGAGAAGCTGTCTCATGGTCATCAGACACTGGGAGGGTTACTTGTTCAGCGGGTTGCTACTGCTCGAGCCGAGGTTAGTCCACCTTTGATCTATGAGTAGCAGAAAAGGTTTGAGTGGTTTGGGAGGCTTAAAATGCTAGATTTAGCCGAGGAGAGTCATAGGATGCTCAGGATTTTCTAGATATGTGTCAGTGGATTTTTTTCACAGCGGGTATTTTGGAGACCAGTGGAATTGCATTTACCACTATTCAGTTGAAAGGGGCAGCCTACAGATGGGGGAAGTCTTATGAGTATAGTAGGCCAGTTGGTGTAGATCCACTTACATGACATGAGTTCTCAGTTCTCTTTTTAAAGATGTTTTTCCCACAGACTCGCAGAGAGGAGTTGCTTAGAGATTTTGAGTAGCTATAAAGGGGGATATGGCTGTGACTCAGTGTGAGATGAGATTTGTGGATCTAGCTCGTCATGCTATATGGTTGGTTCCCACTGAGAGAGAGAGGATCGGGAGGTTCATTGATGGCCTCAACTATTGTCTAAATCACAGTTTGGCTCAAGAGTCTGAGACAGATGCTAGGTTTTACCAGGTGGTCAATATTGTCAGGCTCTTGGCAAAGGTTCGCAGGCTTGAGCGCGAGGAGGGGAAATGCATGAGCCCCGTAATGAGATATGCGCCATCATGACAAGTGAGATTTTGGGCCATGGCAAGTTGGTATTAGAGCCTAGGTTACATAGGTCTCACGAGTCATGAGCAGGTTTTTTAGAGTCTTGCGGATCGGTAAGGAGACGTCTGTACTTATCATTGAGAGGCTGTAGAATCCTTAAGAAAAACTTCACTTTCATGTATTCTAGTCATGAGACTTATTGATTCTAGGAAATAAATCTCTATTATTATATTCTCTCACAGATGGTGAAACACGTGCTACCGGATCGGGTGAACAGCCACCAGTACCAGCAGTTTTGGCCACGAGAGGTCGGGGCCGTGGTAGAGGCCAGGGCCATGGTAGAGGACGGGGTGCAGCGAACACATCAGCTAGAGCAGCACTTGTAGATCCACCAGTTGCTCCAGCTCAGGCACTATCTATGCCTGTTGTGATTCCTGTCATTCAAGAGGCGTTGGCTTAGATAGTGAAAGTTTGCCCTGGCCTTGCTTAGGTGGTTTCGGATAAGGCCGCACCTGCCACTTCTTAGGCCGGGGGAGGTACTCATACCCCCGTCGCCCATACACCAGAGCAGGTAGTGCAGGGACGCCAGATAACAGAGGTACCACCAGTCTAGTCGGTTAAAGATGCTCAGGACCATGTGAGTTTTATTAGTACTCGACCGAGTCAGTCATCTCTTAGTGCACTTCCCGCTCAGAGTTCATCTTGTGTACCATCATTGCAGGGTTCATCTATACCAGGTTCTTCTGGTAGTTATTCTGGTTCTTGAGGTCCACCTCAGTACTTGCCGTCATTGTCTGAGAATGGTTGTTTTGAGTGTTTAGATTCGGGTCATATGAAGAGACATTGTCCCCGCCTTTCGCGAGGTCCAGTTGAGCAAAAGAGTCAGGCTATGGCTCCCGCACCAGTTATTCCACCACCCGCCTAGCCAGCATGGGGTGGGGCACATACGGCTAGAGGTCGCCCTAGAGAAGGAGGCAGATCAGGTAGTGGTCATGGTAGATTCTATGCTATTCTACCAGACCACATGCAGTTTCCTCAGATACGGTAATCACATGTATTGTCTTAGTATTCCACCGGGATGCTTCTCTATTATTTGACCCTAGTTTCACATATTCGTATGTATCGTCATATTTTCCTCGTTGTTTGGAATTACCCCGTGAGTCCTTAGTCTCACCTGTTCATGTATCTACGCTGGTGGGTGATATTATTATTGTGGACCGTGTGTATCAACCGTGTGTCGTAACCATTAGGGTATTGGAGACCAGAGTTGATCTTTTATTTCTCAGTATAGTTGATTTTGATATGATCTTAGGTATAGATTGGTTTTCACCATGTCATGCTATTCTAGATTGTCACACTAAGACTGTGACGTTGGCAATGCTAGGGTTGCCAAGGATCGAGTGGAGAGGTTCTCCAGATTTTGTCAACATCATGGTAATTTCTTATTTAAAGTCCCAACGAATAGTTGGGAAGGGGTGTTTATCATATTTGGCCTTTGTGAGAGATGTTGATGCAGACACTCCTACTATTCATTCTATTCCGATAGTGCAAGATTTTCCTGATGTGTTTCCTGCAGATCATTCGGGCATGCCACCCGACAGGGATATTGATTTCGGTATTGACTTGGTGCCAGGAACTCAGCCCATTTCCATTCCTCCATATCGTATGACACTAGCAGAGTTGAAAGAATTAAAAGAGTAGCTTCGGGAACTTCTTGATAAGGGGTTTATGCACGCCCACACGCCCGTCACGTAGCATGTGCGTCACCTCAAAACCAGTCACATAACACGTAATTTCGGGAATTTATACCCTCAGAATCAAGGTTTGAAGTGTTACTTACCTCAAACCGTGTAATTCTTCCTTCCAATATGACCTTGCCTCGCGAGTCGGCCTTCAAACGCCTTGAATCTAGTCACAATTAATTCAATACAGTCAACACAAATTATAGGAATTAATTTCATATGAAAATACAAATTTTCCAACAAAATCCGAAATTCCACTTAGAAGTTTCTAGTGGGGCCCATGTGTTGGAACCTGACAAAATTCACAAAATATGAACGTCCATCCAACGATACAAAATTTACCAAATTCCGACATCAACTCGTCGCTCAAATGTTCAATTTAACCTTAAGAGTGTTTACAATTGTTTTCCAACCTACAACACCAATTAAATCCTAAAATAACTATAGATTCGGGTAATTTGACCAAATTGAGTTAAGAACACTTACCCGAATCATCCCTTGAAAATCTCCCAAAAATTATCTCTCCCCAAGCTCCATATCGTCAAAAATAGAGTCTCAGTTTTTACTTAAGTTCTGATGCCCAGTCATTTTCTCTATGCGATCGTGGACCAACTCACGTGATCGTGAAGAACAGTTTTCCCCTGCCAAAATTTTACCTTACACGATCGCGGATATATTTACGTGATCGCAAAGCACATCTTCCTCCACCCTACGTAATCGCGGATATCCAAACGCTATCGCATAGCACAAAGCGTGAATTTTCCAGTTCCCTCATTCACACTATGCTAATGCGGCTTAATCCACACATTTGCGTAGTATTGCTGGCCAACAACTTCACGATCACGGACTTACCTACACGATCGCGGACCTTCTCAAGCAATTGCGTAGAAGGAAACCAGACAGTGCACATGAAAAACTTTAGCAAAACTCCAAGTAAAAAATTCGATCCGTTAACCATCCGAAACTCACCCGAGGTCCCCGGGACCTCAACTAAATACACCAGCAAGTCCTAAAATATCATACGAAGTTAGTCAAAGCCTCAAATCACATCAAATGATGTTAAAAACACAAATCATACCCCAATTCAAGCCTAATGAAAATTAACAAATTCCAACTTCTACATTTGATGCCGAAACCTATCAATTCAAATCCGATTGACCTCAAATTTTGCACACAAGTCATAAATGACATAATAGACCTATTCAAATTTCTAGAATTGGATTTTGACCCGGATATCAAAAAGTCAATGTAGGCCCCGTAAATATTTCCTAATAATTTAATATTTTAAAGTGCGCCAACGGTATTTGGGAATAACATATTTGAGTATTAAAGGATACCTATGGTATAGATCCACATAATTTTGAATTGATAATGTATGTTTAATGTGTGCTGGAATGTACTAAGGAGTTTTGTGAATGGCAAGAACTTGTGTGGAACCAATTGGATACATTAAGTGGAAACGATGTTTCAATTAGCACAAGATCCTTCAATTGGTGTTCTACCTATCAAATTAAAGTCCTTTGAGTCTATTTTCCAACGCATCAAACCGTTCATCATTTGGATAAGAGCGCCAAGATGTACGGCCACGCATATTTGGGGGTTTCTACCTTGTGTGCGCGGCCAGATGTGCAGCCACTTGCCTAGGTGAGAGGCCACGCACATAGGAGCCCATTCAATAACCCCACGTACGGGTAAAGAGAGGGGTTAAGTCATTGCTTAAGCTAAAACCTAATATTTTAGAGAGAAGTGAGAGTGTTCTAGATAGAGGAAGTAGATGAAGTGTTTTGTTCATCAATATCTTGTTCTAGCCTTGAAATCCAAACATGCAAATCTCACAAGATCTTCACTCAAGAGGTAAGATTCAAACCCCAGTCTTCAATTTCGAGTTTTGCTCAAAATATGGGTGTTTGGGAGTATGATTCTTGGGTGTAAGAGTATTAATTATACACTTTTGTACCAATAAGGTTTGTGGGAAGATTGTTGAGCTAAAATAAGTTAAGATTGGGTTGAGGAGTGAAGGAAATCTTGTAGAATAACCTTGTAGCCAAATTTGCACAGCTAGTGTTTGATAAAATGCTCAAATGAGCTAAAACCATGAATAACTTCCTAATTTGTGTTCAATTTTGTTATGTCTCAAAATAAATTGGGATTGCTAGAATTTTCGGAACGTTGTAGTATATTAAGGAATGCTAAAGGCGAGGTATGTTGGCTAAACCTCTTTCCGAGAATTGAATTCCATGATGTTGTTGTAAGTCCCGAGTTATTCTTTATAAATCAACTATTATGAATAAGCTTTGTGTTGAAAGGTATATGTTCAAAATGTGTTCCGGATGCTCTTATCATATGATGTATCCTTCGGGAATGTGTTCAAAGCATGAGTTGGGTATAAAAATGTTATTACTCCAAGTTGTATCGGAACGTTGTAGTAATTTAAGGAAAGCTCAAAGTGAGGTATGTTAGCTAAACTACTCTCTTAGAATTGCACTTCATGACGTTCCTGTAAGTTTTAACTATGGTTGTCTCAAGTTCCTTATTCTATGTTCCAAGATGTTCCCAATAAATTTTATTGTTCCGAATAAGCAAAGTGTCGAGAATTATGTATTCAAAACGTGTTTCGAATTTTTCTATCACATTATGTTATCCTTCTAGAATGTGTTCAAGAATGATATGTGCATTAAAATGTTATGGCTTTAAGTCGTGTTTCAAATGAAAGTTATGATGCCAACTTATGCGAGAAAAACTCGATATGATTAAGACTCTTAATTACTCATATGTGTACTTGAAGTCTTGATTAGGAATGCCTTGTTGTTGATAATCTATAAAGATGCTTGAAAGCTAAAGAAGTGAGTTGAAGATATAAAGTGTGGACATTGTGCCAAGAATAAAAGTTATACTTGTGGCCAATGGTGCCAATGAAATGAAATGATGTGAGAAAGGATATTAAATGAGCCTTGATTCAACTATTCTGAATTGACTGCGGGGATAGATTTGCCTAAAAGCTTATGTACACAAGTCATGCCCAAATGTGGCTATTTTAACTAATGCTATTTATGAGTATTTTCAATATGTTTTGTGTTCTTACATATTCATGAGTGGAAATTGTGTATTGCCCTTTTTGGGGAAAAGTAATTCAAGAATAAATGGTGTGATACTTGTTAACTTGTGATTCGATTGTCAATCATTTTACTCTATTGTTTTGAAAGAAATCTATTGTGATTAAATTCTTCATTTTTAATGAAGTTAAAGTTGTGATTTCCGAAATATTATATATGTTGATATTTATGATGACGATCCATGAAAGGATAGAAATGAAGGTGTGGAATATGAAATACGCCATTGTGCCATGAATGAAGAATCATATGTATGGCCAAGAAAGCCAGTGAGATATTGATGTTGTGAGAGGATGAAAATGCCAATGAGGCTATAAATAGCGTGAAAGGTTATGAGGTAAATGCATTTGTATTGTTGTTACCTCTGTATGCAAATCATAAAAATGTTTTTGGGAGTATCGATAGTCACCGAGGAAGGGTATATTGAAATAACCTAACCCCGCAACTACACACGCCGGTGTAGGAGTGGATTGGGATCATTCCCCATATTTGGGATGTGATTTATGTGATATAATTTTCCCCTAATTTGGGATAAGATTGGTGTAATAACAGTATTGCCCTTAATTGGGATGAGATGATTGATAGAAAAGGATGGTGTCGATCCACGCGTCATTGTAGTAAGATGGCCTAGCCGGACTGGTCGTGATCAGACACCATGCCACACATATGGCGGTGCTTTTGCTGGAAATTGTAATTGAAATTTTGATTGTGGTTGATGTCTCTAATGAGATGGCCTAGCCGATCGGGTCGTGATCGGACTCAATACTAAAAGTACGGTGGCATTGGTATTGAGAGTGATGGTGGTTGATGTCTATAATAAGATGGCCTAGCTGATTGGGTCGTGATCGGACTCCGTGCTAAAAGTACGGTGGTATTGGTATTGTGAACGTGGGTATTGTGAACGGTTATATTGTGAACAATGGTATACCAGTGCTAAATATGCCCAAACCATAAATAATATTATCTTCGTATTTTGGAAATTAATATGTTTTATCTTGGAAATTGGATATCATTGATTATTGATTGTTGTTTCAATGGTTTTCCCTTTTATGTTGTCATTCTATTTTGAAAGAGCACAGTTATCTTTACATACTAGTACTATTCTATATGTACTAACGTCCCTTTTACCGGGGGCGCTGCATCTTCAATGGATCCAGGTGGTTCATCAACGGGCAGCTATGGTACTCGTTAGCAGTCACTCTCTCTTCAACAGGTTTTGGTGAGCCCTACTCTATTCCGAGCCTGATGTTATTTGAGTTGTACATTGTCCTTTAAGGTATAGTCAGGCCTTGTTACCGGCACTTCCATACTACTCTTCTATTATACTTAGCGGCTTCGTAGATAGGTTGTGGGTGGTGTTTTATATGGGGAATTGAACTAGAAATGTTGGTATTTGGAAAACATGTTTTTCATTATATCTATAAACTTGTAATAATTTTGAAATTATGAATGAAACTGCTAATGGAAATGAAATGGGAGTTGTTAATGAAATCTTTTTAGTGCTTGATAATTGAAGTGCATCCCCTCTTTATTCATGGATGCGTTTGGGTAGAAGGAAATCTAACAGGCTTGCTCGGCCGGGTTCACTCGGTTGAGCACCGGTTGCGCTCCCCGAGTTTGGGGCATGACAAATTTGGTATTAGAGCCTAAGGTTTTAAAGTTTCCTTAGATGTCTCAGAGCCATGTCTAGTAGAGTCCTTCTTATCGATGTGTTGTCAACCACATCTATAATGAGGAGGCTTCTTGGATATTTAGGAATTTCACCCTTCTTTAGTATTCCAGATCATGCAGTAAAGCTCAAAATAGGAAGCTAAATTCCTCGTCATGTCTTATTTTCCATATGAGTAACCCACGGGTTCTAGGCAACGAAGAATAAATCGAAGAAACAGCTACTAGGGGAAGTATCCTTCTTCCTATTAATGTCACTGCGCCACCAGATTATGTGGTGAGAGAACCTAAGATATGAAAGAAGAGCCACTCGGGTTTATGTTGGATGATTCTTGAAATATGTTATGGTTGTGTAAAGAGGTGGCACAAGAATAACAAATGCCCTTAGGTTGGATACACCCATCCCGGTCTTCCCGATATGCGGGCAGGAACATTTTGCGCCATGTTGTGAGTATGCTCAGAAACATGATAGGGGTGGTAAATTTGGGCAATTCCAAAAGTCCATACAATGAGCTGTTGTAGAGATTGTTAATCCCATCACGTGGCCTTGGGGGAAGTATAGGGGGAATGTTTATGACGTATGCAAAAAGGGTAAATATTAGGTCAGTGGGGCGAGTCAGTTTAGTGGACCTCATCCCCGTTGTGTAAAGAATAGAAGATGTCATTCAGGGGTATGTCACTATGGTACCAATATATGTTACCGATGTGGAGTCAAGGTACATCCATTAAGGCACTACCCCGTCAATCTAAAGTCTTCAATTAAGTCACTCCTTAGTACATCATTGTGAACACACATAATTTTTCCTTGTTGTATATATACATCCATATTGAAGAGCCTTCATAAACACGGACTTAACAGGATGATGAATCGCAAAACGTTGCATGTACTTACTTTCTAAACGAAACGCATTATTCATGAAGCCACTCTATCACAAATTCTATTATTTACAACCTCGCGAGGAATTGAGCTCTATAATGATTTCCTTGGAATGAGTTATAACCCTACGCTAATACTTCCCATTGCTTCCTTAAATTATCAACAAAGGACTATACATGATGAATCTCTTACAAGAACCTTTTGATTAAAATGGATAATTTCTGCTCACTTATGCTTGTACATGCACCGTCATAAAGTTTACCTATGTAGTATCAAATCCAATGTATAGTAGCCTAGTGTTGAGATCCTTCTCGAGCCACTATTTTTCTCTCCGGTGTATGTAGATCCTATGGTTTGAACAATCACTGCACTCCTTTGTGAATATTATCATGAATCCTATTCACTGTCTAGTAACATGAGAGCATATCTCAGCACCTATCATATGTGTAAATGTCAATTGAAAGGGGTCACTTGTCCGTATAAAAGTTTATGAGAAATTTGAGATTTTCACAATTTTGTCACAGGAAGATCTTTTTGTTTGATTATCTCGGTATGACTTTTATGTCCACTTAGATCATGCCTCACTGAGTAACTCACTTTGTACCTAGTATTGTAGTTTCCCATGAGGTGGCCTGGTATTGCAGCGTGAGAGCTGTTATGGAAAAAACATGTCTAGCTCATAGCAAAGTGTTCATTCTCTCTAACCAATCCATGATTTCATCCCACATTAAGATGTCCTAGCTACATGGTTTCACTTGTCTGTGGTTGAAAGTTAAACAGCCTTACAGCGACTTTGCCATCCCCACATCAGGTGGATTTTTCAGATTCTGGCATATATGATTAGTATATTGATTTGAAAGACAAGTTTGTCGTATCTCTAGTCCTCTCGTATAGGATCAACTATCATGAAGGGTCAAGCTATCAGAATGATAATAATCTCACAAGTGTTCAACCTCCTTTTCAACCTCGTGGGCTTGTGGCATGGATTCCTTGTGTCAAATACTATTAAGAGCGTAATGCAACTATATGTATTTTGAAACCCATATCACATTCAGGGTGGCAGAATATTCTCATTTCGAGATAAACTTATTTTCCCTACATTCCAAGAGGCGACTGGTATCACGTACTTGGCTATTTCTCTTTGAGGCCTACTATTGCCGAACAAGGCATATATGGAATGAAATAATTGTTGATGTCCTTTTCATGACTCGTAGTCTTCCAAGAATAACTGACGCTAATGTC
>AWOL01S0029895.1:32071-45762 GCA_000715115.1 Nicotiana otophora
TGAGAAGAGGATGCAACACTATCTCTCATCCACACTGTCTGCTATGGAACAACCTGCATCTATTTAAAGATGCAGCGCCCCCGAAAAAAGGGACATTAGTACCGTCGAATAGTACTAGTATGTAAAACTAAAACACTATCTCAATAGAATGAACAATAATACAGGGAGAAATAGTCAAGAATGCAATATGAGCTTTAAATAACACTAAAACATCATGTTAAGGATCACATAGATTTTTAAGTCAATTCCCACATTATTAGGTTGGATGGTTTTTAGTGCCAATATGCCACAATCCACAATACCACCGTGTTCTTACACGAAGTACGATCTTGACCCGATCAGCCAGGCCATCTCATTCAAAATTTCATCCACAATACCACTGTGTTCTTACACGGTGTCCGATCTTGGCCTGATTGGCTAAGTCATCTTATTTGAGACATCACCCCCTTTCAATCAGTCATCTCACTTCATATTTCTTTCCCATCTCTTCAATACAATGGCACGAGTGGCCCCAATTATAGAGTTATTCTTGGCACTTGGCTGTATTTCATAATTCATGTTCTTTTCCACATTCCAACATTATTATTATCATCAACAACAACACGGTTTTTCATTCAAGACTTTTGATTTCACATTTGAGCAATTTAGAATCTAAGGCACATAGAGGCTTTTCACATAATTTGGCATAACAGTCTTTAGTCGAATTTGACTTGAAGGCTAGGATTTTGTTTAGCACATATTATAAGTTTTAACATTTCCTCACATGACGAGATATTACACATATATTTTCAAGTCAAGCACATTCGGGATAGCAATTTCTAGGACGTTCATTTTGGGAGTTGCATTGATTTCATGAATTCCATGGAATTCAATTCTAAGAGGGGGTTTAGCCAACATACCTCAATTGAGCTTCTTAAAACTCTAAGATGTTCTGGAATATTAGCTACTTCAATTTATTTTAGCAATATAGCAAAAAGTGAACCAAAAATTAGGAAAACGATCACGATTCTAACTCACTTGAGCATTTTATCAAACACTATATGTGTATTAATGTTCCATGGACCTTTTATGAAAGACTTCACCATCCCACACCCCATTATTTTCTATCTTTAACTCACAACCTCCCCAAGTACCTTAAGAATACATGCATGTAAGGTAAGCACTCCCATCCCCATGAACTACCTTACTAATTGCCCATTCTAGTTACATTTCGAAATTAAGAGTTTGGCTGATAGGATCTTACCTCTTAGGATTAAGACTTAGGGTACTTCTCTTGATAATCTTCAAAGGTTTAAGCAAGAATTGAAGAGACATCTTTTATGAAGATCAATTTCTCCCTCTAGAACTCTCTCTCTCACTCTAAAGATATCAGAAATAAGCTGAAAATGGTCTATGGGATGTGTTTTAACGGAATAGGGTCGGGTTTAAAACCCCAAAAATGAAGCTCTGGAGCGGGTTTTGCGGTCGCATATGCGACCGCATAATGATTATGCTGTCCGCGAAATGACCGCAAAATTTGGATGCCTAAACTAGAAAGGAACTAACCAGGTTTGTGGTCGATATGCGGCTAGCAGACCTGTTCTGCGGTCGCATAATGCACCGTAGAACGGTTTTGCAGTCGCATAGAGTACCGCAGAACCTCCATCCAAAATATTCCAAAGAGGGATATACGACAAGAGTGCGGCCTACAAAATGGTTATGCGGTCACATAATGGGCGGAAAAAATGACATTAAAGATAGCCCAAAACACTGCTCCACTCTGCAGCCATTGAGCGGTCCGCAGAGTGGTTCTACAGTCGCAGAACAGGCACCAGAACTGCCTACTTCTGCACAACATTTCCTTCAACTCCTCAGTGCACTGTTTAATCCAAAAAGTCCTAACCGGGTTAACCTCTATGCCTACTGTGGCATCACGGAATTCGGGTTTTTAGGAAAAGTTTATGGGGCCTTACATTCTCCCCCACTTAAGATCATTCGTCCTCGAATAGGATTAGGGTCCACTATTAGCACCTTATGCAACTCAGTTTTTCATACCCCACACCAGCAGCCCCAAATTTAACTAACTCCCTGATGTTCAAAACGTTTCGCCAGAGTTGCCTTTGGAAATAGGCCTATCCACCTGTCAGAGAGCCCCAGAATCACATCCTAAAAACATGTACTCAATCCAACGATGTAACATAACTCATAACAATACCAACTGTGGCCTCATGTACACAACATATAATCAAAAAGAACACCTTTACATTAATTGAACAAGTGATACAAAATTCATAGGCGACAAGTTCATAAAAAGGATTACACAACTATTCAAACAAGTAAGGATATCTTCTTCATCTCTTCCTCGGCCTCCCCTGTGGCCTCTTTAAGCTGTTGGTTTCGCCATAACACTTTCGCTGAGGCAATTTATTTATTTCTCATGTTTCGGACTTGTCTATCAAAAATGGCAACTGGAATTTCTTCATATGACAATTCTTCATTAATCTCAATGGTCTCAATCGGCACAATAGCGAACGGATCGCCAACTACCTTCTTCAACATGGACACATGGAATACCGTGTGTACTAATGACATCTCGGGTGGTAGATCAAGCTTGTATGCCACCTAACTGATCCTCTGGATGATTTTGTACGGCCCGACATACCTCAGACTCAATTTCCCTTTCTTTACCAAATGCATTATACCCTTCATGGGGGAAACCTTCGGGAATACCCATTCATCTTCTTTGAACTCTAAGTCCGTGCGATGAACATCCGAATAGGACTTTTGATGACTCTGAGCAGTTTTGAACCACTCCTTTATTATCTTAACCTTCTCCATAACTTGATGCACAAGGTCTAGCCCTATTAACTTAGCTTCTCTAATCTCGAACCATCCAATAGGAGATCTACATCTCCTAAGTCTCTGCGATGAACATCCGAATATGACTTTTGATGGCTCTGAGCAGTTTTGAACCACTCCTTTATGATCATAACCTTCTCCATAGCCTGATGCACGAGGTCTAGCCCTATTAACTTAGCTTCCCTATTCTCGAACCACCCAATAGGATATCTACATCTCCCAGGTCTCTGCGATGAACATCCGAATAGGACTTTTGATGACTCTGAGCAGTTTTGAACCACTCCTTTATAATCATAACCTTCTCCATAGCCTGATGCACGAGGTCTAGCCCTATTAACTTAACTTCCCTAATCTCGAACCACCCAATAGGATATCTACATCTCCCAGGTCTCTGCGATGAACATCCGAATAGGACTTTTGATGACTCTGAGCAGTTTTGAACCACTCCTTTATAATCATAACCTTCTCCATAGCCTGATGCACGAGGTCTAGCCCTATTAACTTAACTTCCCTAATCTCGAACCACCCAATAGGAGATCTATATCCCCTACCATATAATGCCTCAAATGGTGCCATCTGAATACTTGCATGAAATCTGTTGTTATAAGCAAACTCTATGAGTGGCAAATGATCATCCCAGTTACTCTTGAAGTCAAGAACACAAGCACGCAACATGTCCTCATGCGTCTGAATAGTCCACTCTGCTTGCCCGTTGGTCTATGGATGGAAGGCTATACTAAGGTTTACCTAAGTACCCAAACCTTCATGAAATGTCTTAAAAGATTGGCCGTGAACTCGGCCCCTCGATCGGAGATGATAGAAACTAGAGTGCCATGCAGCCTGACTATTTCCTTGAAATACAACTGAGCATATTGTTCTGTTGTGTCGGTAGATTTAACTGGCAAGAAGTGTGTTGATTTTGTGAGTCAGTCCACGATCACCCAAATCAAGTAAAACTTCCGCGGAGTGCACGGTAACCCCACCATAAAGTCAATATTAATCATTTCCCACTTCCACATTAGAATATTTATGTTCTGTGCCAACCCACTAGGCCGTTGATGTTCGGCCTTCACTTGCTGACAATTCGGACACATTGCCACAAAGTCTGCCACATTCCTTTTCATGTCATTCCACCAATAGACTTCCTTGAGATCGTGATACATCTTAGTAGAACCTGGATACACGGAATACCTAGATGCGTGAGCCTCGGTCATGATTCTTTCCCGGAGACTATGTACATTCGGAACACATAGTCACCCTTGGTATCTTAGTGTACCATCATCCATGCCAAGCGCAAAAGCCATAGTCTTACTTTTATGAATCCCCTCCTTCAGCGGTACCAACAATGGATCGTTGTATTGCTTCTCTGTGACTTCCACAACAAGCGACGATTCAGCCCTATTTTGCACAATTACCCTTCCTTCACTAGAGTCCGCAAAATGGCTAGCTGATGAACCTCCCTGGCCATTGGCCTTTGACACAAGAGCATCCGCGATAATATTGGCTTTCCCTGGATGATACAGAATATCGATGTCGTAATCCTTGAGTAACACAAGCCATCTTCTCTGCCTCAGATTCGGCTCCTTTTGCTTGAAAATATATTGGAGACTAATGTGGTCCGCTAATACATCCACATGGACCCCATAAAAATAATAATGCCAAATATTCAATGATAAAAAAAAAACCACCGCCGCAGGTTCTATGTAATGTGTTGGATAATCCTTTTCATGATTCTTGAGTTGCCTAGAAGCATATTCTATAACCTTTCCGTGTTTCATTAACGCACACCCAAGCACAATTATTGAAGAATCACAATATACCACAAATTCATTTGTACCCTCTGGCAGGGTCAACATTGGCGTCGTAGTCAATCTCAATTCCAACTCCTAGAAGCTCCTTTCACAAGAATCGGACCATTGGAACTTAACCGCTTTTTACGGTCGCATAATGGGCCATGAAGTGACATCCAAAAATGTCCCAAATAATGTCCTCACTATGCGGCCATTCTGCGGCCGCATAATGGGCCGCAGAAATGCCCTATTCTGCCAAACATTTTCCTTCAACTCCCCAGTGCACTATTAAACTCAAAAGGTCTGTACCGCGACTCCTAAGTTCATACCAAAGAATCTCTACTATCATTAATACATACGCCTACCTCGGCACCTCGGTGCCTCGAAACCCCGGGTGTTAGGAATATTTTACGGGGCCTTACATCCTCCCCCACTTAAGATCATTTGTTCTCGAATGAGGGTCTAAATCCGTCCTTAGAACTCATCATGACCCAAATGTTACTTCACATACTAGCAAACCCAAATTTTTTCTAACTCTCCAAATTTCCAAATATTTCGGCAGAGTTTCCTTTGCAACTAGGCCTATCTACCTGTCAGAGAATCCCAGAAACGAATCCTAACAGCATGTACATAAACCAACGATGCAACATAATATGAAACAACACCAACCATGGACTCATAAGCAATATATTACTAGAAAGGAAATACCCTGAGCATAAATTGTACAAGTGATACTTAGTTCATATGAAGTAATCTAATAGAAACTATTATATAACTATTCAAACAAATGAGGGTACTTCTTTTTTATTTCTTCCTCGGCCTCCGAGGTGGTCTTCTCAACCAACTGATTATGCCATAACACTTTCACGGAGGCAATTTCTTTATTTCCTTGCTTTTGGAACTGCCTATCAAGAATGGCAACTAGAGTTTCTTCAGAAGTCAGTTTCATTAGTCTCAATAGTCTCAACTGGCACAATAGCCGACGGATCTCCAACTACTTTCTTCAACATAGACACATGGAATACCGGGTGCACTAATGACATCTCGGGTGGTAGCTCAAGCTTGTACGCCACCTGACGAATCCTCTGAATGATTTTGTATGGACCAACATACATCAGACTCAATTTCCCTTTCTATCCGAACCACATTATACCCTTCATGGGGGAACCTTCAACACACCCAGCCATCTTCTTTGAACTCCAAATCTCTACGACGAACATCGGAATAGGACTTTTGATGAATCTAAATAGTTTTCAACCGATCCTTAATGACCTTAACCTTCTCCATAGCCTGATGCACGAGGTCTGATCCTATCAATTCCACTTCCTTAATCTCGAACCACCTAATGGGGGATCTACATCTCCTATCATATAAGGCCCCAAATGCTGCCATCTGAATACAGGCATGATAACTATTATTGTAGGAAATTTCTATGAGTGGAAAATGATCGTCCCAGCTGCCCTTGAAGTTAAGGAGACAAGCGCGCAACATATCCTCAAGCGTCTGAATAGTCCGCTCTGCTTTCCCGCTAGTCTGCGGGTGAAAGGTTGTACTAAGATTCACCTGAGTACCCAAACCTTGCTGAAATTCCTTCCAAATATTATCCATAAACTGCGCCCCTCAATCCAAAATGATAGAAACTGGAGTGCCATGACACCTGACTATTTCCTTGGTATACAACTGAGCATACTATTCCGTTGTGTCGGTAGATTTAACTGGCAAGAAGTGTGCTGATTTCGCACGTCGTGCATGGCAGTCCCACCACAAAGTCCATATTAATCATTTTCCACTAACTCTTTCAACTGTTCGTCATTTGGATATTTCTACAAGGACTTATGGACGTTGTAGTAAAAGGTGTCCAGCAGGGCAAAACTTATAATACGAAGTACAACCTGCACAGCGCAAGGTACAACTCACTGAAACACCTGTGCCTTTATAAGGCAGTCACGGGCAGCAGCCATTTTTGGGGATTTTCTTGAGCTAAGGATTGGTTCTTTCATGGTAGATTCGACCTTGGGGACTACTTAAGAATACAAGGTGAGTGTTTTTGGAAATTTTGCATTGCTATGTTTTTCTCTCCCAGGCACATGGCTACACTTCTAGATGAGATATTGACATTCAAATAAGAACCGAATGAACCACTACATGAAATTTGGGAGCGCTATGGAACAATAGTTAAGGAATGTACCAGCAACGATATGACGGAAAACATGTTGCAACAAACCTTTTATCGTGGGATTAACACAACCAATCAATGTGTAGTGAATCAACTAGCCGTTGGGAACATTATGACTAGGCCTTATGCAGAGGCGTGTGACATTCTAGATGAGATGGCGAAGACGTCATCGGCTTGGCAATGCCGTGCCAATGTCCCACAAGGTGATCCGAATATGACCCACCTCCTAAGATAATTGCAAGACAAGCAATTGTCGAATTGACCACTACCATGACTCAACTAGCAAATGCTCAACTAAATCAAGTGCAAACCCCTAAGAAAGTTCATGCTATGAAGAGAGTGAATGTTATGGTGAAAAGGAAGAGGACTAACGGCCCACAAATGAAAACCCGAGTGGAGAACTATATGCAAGGTGATGGAGGTTTTATTTAAGATGATTCTTGTAGATTGATTGACCAAATCTGGTCCCAACAACTGTGCTTTGTCAATTTCGAACCAACCAATTGGCGATCTACACCTTCTCCCTTATAAATCGTGCTTTTCAAATAAGTGAGATAATCCTATTATGGGGTCCATATTTACCATCTCCACTAAAGGATATGTATATTCTATGGTAAAATGTTAGGATTTGTGCTTCTTGACTTTCACTTGCTGACAATTTGGACACTTCGCCACAAAGTCTGCGACATTCTTTTTCATGTCGCTCCACCAATAAGATCTCCTTAAGATCATGATACATCTTTGGGAAACCTAGGTGGATAGAATACCTGGAATTATGGGCTTCTAACATGTTCCTCCCTAGCTAAGTCCATATATGGTTGGAACACACAATCTATCTTGGTACCTCAAGGTACCATCATCTCCCCCTTGTTCAAAATACATCGCCTTATGCATGTGAATCCCCTCTTTCAGCTACAACAAGTAGGGATCATCAAACTGTTTCGCCTTCACTTCAGCTACTAAGGAGGAGCAAGTCCTGTTCTGGACAACAACTCCACTATATTTGGTGTCCGAAAGCCGAATTCCTACCTTGGCGAAGAGGTGAATGTATTTCAGCAGAGTTATCTTGTCTGCCTCAATCATGAGCTATACTACACATGCTTGATTATTCTTTTAAGGTACTTCCTGAAAATACTTATAGTATTGTTGTGAGCTAAGTCTCTAACCATTACTTGTAATATTAGAGTCTCGTGCAATGGCACTACCCTTGTGACACTTAACTGGGCATGATTTTATAGTTTTTATATCCCAAACTCACTATGTTGGTTTCAAATCTCCAACTGTACTTAGTGACGATTTTCACATCTCCCCCTTAGACCAAAGGTCGTATACTTGCGGATCCTTCTCTTTTGTTGGGATCCAAATAACTTTCCCTATCTTCTGCAATTCTTTGCACTTTACGTCAATGAAGACTCATCTTCTAAATAACTTTTGATAAATCTTTATTACTAGGAGAAACTAAATTATTTACATAAACGGAAAGCTAATGTATTCACAACTATCATACACAATCGTAAATGATTTAACTATGCTCACACTGTCAATCCTGTGGGGACCCTTTTTCGATAATTCTTAAAGGTTGTTCTTCTGTATTTTTCTCTCTTATTGTTATCTAATTTTCCCCCCACTGTCATTGTACTTCAAGTTTAACTTAAACTCTTCGGGTTCTAATATGTGTTCGATGTTTCAAACGGTTACTCACTCACTAGTGTAAACCTAACTAAGTAAATAAAATCGCACCTCTACTAGCTCTGCTGGAATTGTTAATTTAGTGTATCTACTCAAGATATTTACTATTGTTTTAATAACCACCTGCTACAATAATGTTTTATTGTTCTTCTTTGAATAACTAAAGTTAAGAATAAGGTTATTCGACCCTATTCTACGGTCACATACTATCCTTTTTTTAAAAAAACAAGTATGTATATGGATCAGACTTAGAGAAATTTCATATCTCTTAAAGGAAATTGGAATATCTAACCCCAAACTTTCTATACACTTCAAAAATCATACCATACATTAAATATTTGTGGTATATACTTAGTCTCAAAACCTAAGAGAGTACTGTCATATCTTTTATCTCACAATAATAGATGCTTCTTATAGTAACTTACTAACATGTTACTTTCTAGTTCTAATATGAATAAATCTGAACAACTTAGATCATTCCCTAAAATTCAATATTGGCGACTCTTGGTTCTCATTTCGTACATCATATTTCTTAGTCTAATACATGAGTGGTACGTAAAACATATCTTTGGTAATAACAATGTTTCTGACTCCTATTTATTTTTCCCTTTGGCTCTAGTATGTCCAAAACTATATTGATCAATTCTATGCCCGCTGCGATTAAATTCTTAACCTGTTACACTATGGGGCCTGACATATGAACTATCATCCTCCAACATATGGCTCCATTTCCAAAAATTAAATGAACTTATTCTGGGAGGTAAAACACATACGAATACATTACCATGCACAAACATATCTATCAGAATATACCATCAACCGATAAATTACTTTTTGCACCATCCAGTGAGCCTTGGGTCTTAATCTGGACCTAAAACTTTCAAAGATTTTGCTATAATTATTATTACTTGCATTTTATGCATTACTGTATACTCACAAGTCACAAAAATTTGGATACAATGAAAATTGGATATCTAGTAACTGAATAACTGATAACGGGCATACTAAATAACCACAAACCTGCTAACTAAAAGACTATATAACTGTTAACTGAGGTAAATTCATAACCATAAAACAAGATAACTGCTTTTATACTTTTTGATAAAGTCACGCTCTAAAATATACTACTATTCATTGCATCCCACTTTCAACAACTTCTCAAGGAATTGGTTTTTCCCTACACGTCGCTTACGCATTCGATCCGTCTGGAATTTGATAGGAAGAGAAGGTTACCTATTTCTCTAAGTTTCATGGCACGATCTAGAGTAGAAACAAATGAGACAATCCTAAATGTCTTGGTAGTTAACCATTTATATGTGTGGCCGGAACACACATATAAAGGAAACTCAAATGGATACAACTTCATAGACTACCTAGGATACTTGAACCTTGTGCTCTGATACCAAGCTTTGTCACGCCGCGAACCTGGGCCTGGACGTAACACGACACTCGGTTCCTGACTACATATGACCGTGCAAACCAACTGGCTGGCTGAATCAACATGCGATATCATAACATATTGTATGAGGTAAATAAACTAACACGTGCTGATATATTGAAACTCTGAAATGATATAAATCAAAGTGTGGAAACATTAATACAAGTCTGAACATATTTGTAGTCAACATTGTTTACATGAAAAACTTGTGACTCTGTCTAACGGTTACTCTAGTCTATGAAGCCTCTAATGAAGTACTGAAAACACTAACTGTCTGAAAATACTAAAGATTGTAAGGTAATGATAATTCCCCGAAAGAACTGGGGATCACAAAATATGTGGTACGAGAATCCTAGTGCTATGAATCGTCAAACTGTAAATCATTACCTGCATCGTGAGATGCATGCCCCGGGCAAAAGAGACGTCAGTATATTTGAATTGCATTGGTATGTAAATCAACTGAAAGAAAGAATTATAAATGTTGAAACTGAAACTAAGCTAATAACTGAGAATTGATAATTGATAACTGAAATGATAACTATTGAAATTGAAGCTGAAATGATAACTATTGAAATTGAAGCTGAAATGATAACTGATAACTGATAACGGATAACTAAAATGATAACTGATAACTGATAACTGAAATGATAATTGATAACTGAACTGAACAAAGGAAGTAAGTATATGAATACTCCCTCTTCTGAATGATGAACAACCTGTTTATCTGAATATTAAACTGCGGCCTCAGGACCAATATATATATGCACAAATTACAGCCTCGGGCCCAATTATACGTATACATAACTGCGGCCTGAGCCCCAAAACTTCATAAAGCATAAACTGCAACCTCATGCCCAAAGATGCATAAATCATTAATTGCGGGCTCAAGCCCAAATACATGTATTCAACATTAAGGGATTTACAATCATGAAATGAGAATCACACTGCAATACATGATACTGAAATACTAAATCACACTAAGTTACATAATATTGAAATATTGAATAGGACTAGACTGAGACATGTATTCTTGAACTGATTATGAACACTAAAACTTCAACTATTTATGACATGCTGAGTAAGCTATACTGAGACTCAGGTACTTCAAACCCAAGTCTATATTGAATACTCACTGAGCTCACAAACGTTAAGAATGAAAGTCATGAATCTAGAGAATAGAAGTTCTGCAACTATTCAAGGAACTAGGCTTAACTATATTTCTTAGGCAATTAGTAACGTCGTAATGGAAACGTATTGTAGGGAGAATTATTAGCATTCCCAAACATAGAGAGTTAGCCTCACACACCTTGACGCTGGCCCTTTTAAGCGTATCACAATGTTTGTCGTCTCCTTCAATTAAAATCTACGTCAATGTATATCAAGATGAACCAATATTAGCACTAATTCTCATGTTTTAGTCACTTATGAATTCTATCAAACACCCTTTGGGCGTAAAGCCTCATAGCCATTAGTAATTGGTCTTTTCTTCACCAAGTTCTCATTCTACTACTTCTAAGTGATCCTGCAATCCAAAATAGATGTAACTAACACCATTTCTCATCACCCAAATATTTACAACAATCATAAGTCAAGAATCCAAAAGCCTACCATAGTTCATACAGTTCTCTTTATCAAGCCCATTTACTATTCCCTCAAAACTCATCAATTCATAGCTATAAATGATTTGGGAGTAGAAGCATTACCTTTTTGAAGTTCAATCCTCTTGAATTCGAGTTCTAGGGTTTCCTTTTCCAACAATAGTGCTTCGATCGAATATCTTGGATGATGGAGGGACCTTGGGGAAGTTAGGTTCTTGAGAGCTTCCCTTTCTAAAGTAGGTTTTTGTGTTTGGGGGTGTGGGGGAACGAGGTAGGGCTTTTAAATAATTGAACACGTCTCACAATTAAGGAGGAAAATAAAAATAGCTCGCATAAACCTCGCCTGCACAAGGTATTGTCTAGGGCGCCGAAATAACTGTGCAAGGCGCCATCAGAGGCGCCAAAATTACAGTGCCTTGCACAGTCTGGTGCGCTGAGGATGATGCCCCGAACAGTGCCTTGCACCGTTTATGGAACTGGGTTGATATGGCCCTGCACTATCTATAGTCGTGAGTTTTCCTGTCCTTGCACTAACTAAGTCTATAAGACGTACCTCCCATAAACTTAGTCGATTTTATTTAATTGTATTCACCTCACTCCCGGTCATGATCTTAAAACAATTGTTTCCTCCCATACTCATCCCGATAGTACTTCATATATCTAGAAGGTCACATTAATACTCATTTAACACATCCACCACTAATTTGGATTTATGTGTTGTTACACGCTTGGAGCAGTCATGTGATTCTTCCAGTTACCAACGAACCGACTGACTAGAATCAAGATCTTGAAACAAAAACGTGGTTTGTGGGAAATTTCAAGAAATAGTGTATCTCAAGTTATAGGACTCGGAATATCATGGCTACCTATTGTCCTATGTTTCATGGCACGATCTAGAGCAGAATGAAATGAGACAATCCTACATGTCTTGCTAGTTGACCATTTATCTGTGTGGCCGGCACACACATATAAAGGAAACTACACTGGACACATCTTCATAGACTCCCTAGGATACATGGACCTAGTGCTCTGATACCAAGCTTTGTCACGCCCCAAACCTGCGACTGGACGTAACACGACACTCGGTTCCTAACTACATGTGACCGTGCGAACGAACTGGCTGACTGAATCAACATGCGATATCATAACATATTGAATGAGGTAGATAAACTAACACGAGTTGATATACTGAAACTCTGAAATGATATAAATCAAAGTGTGGAAACATTAATACAAGTCTGAACATATTCGTAGTCAACATTGTTTACATGAAAAACTTATGACTCTGTCTAATGGTTACTCTAGTCTATGAAGCCTCTAATGAAGTACTGAAATGACTAACTATTTGTAAATACTGAAGACTGTAAGGTAATGATAATACCCCGAAAGAACTGGGGATCACAAAATATGTGGTACGAGAATCCTAGTGCTCTGAATCGTCAACCTATAAATCATTACCTGCATCGTGAGATGCATGCCCCGGGAAAAAGTGACGCCAGTACATTTGAAGTCCATTGGTATGTACATCAACTGAAAGAAAGAATTATAAATGTAAAAACTGAAACTAAGCTGATAACTAAGAATTGATAATTGATAACTGAAATGATAACTATTGAAACTAAAGGTGAAATGATAACTGATAACTAATAACTGAAATGATAACTTATAACTGATAAATGATAACTGAGTTTTAAAAGATGAAAGTTCATTAGTTCAGTAGGCTTAAATTGTGGTGTGATTTGAGGTTTTGATGTTGTTTTATTGTCACGACCCAACTGGAGGGTCATGACTAGCACCCGGGCCATACTTGCCGAGCACCAACGTACATTTTANTGACGCCAGTACATTTGAAGTCCATTGGTATGTACATCAACTGAAAGAAAGAATTATAAATGTAAAAACTGAAACTAAGCTGATAACTAAGAATTGATAATTGATAACTGAAATGATAACTATTGAAACTAAAGGTGAAATGATAACTGATAACTAATAACTGAAATGATAACTTATAACTGATAAATGATAACTGAGTTTTAAAAGATGAAAGTTCATTAGTTCAGTAGGCTTAAATTGTGGTGTGATTTGAGGTTTTGATGTTGTTTTATTGTCACGACCCAACTGGAGGGTCATGACTAGCACCCGGGCCATACTTGCCGAGCACC
>AWOL01S0029896.1:13029-25401 GCA_000715115.1 Nicotiana otophora
TATAAGGCCCAGTTAAAATTTCCTAATGATTTAAGATTTTAAGGTGCGCCAACATCATTTGAGAATAACATGTTCGAGCATTAAAGGAGACCTATGAGATAGAAAAACATCATTATGAAATGAGAATATATGTTTAGGGTGTGCTGAAACATACTAAGGAGTTTTGTGAATGGCAAGAACTTGTGTGGAACAAGTTGGATACATTAAGTGGAAAGGATATCCCAATACGCACAACATCCTACTTCAAACTCATGGTGCTACTAAACTATAAATACATATGATGTGGTCTACCTATCATATTAAAGCTCTTTGAGTATAGTTTCCAACGCATCAAACCGTTCGTTATTTGGATATGTATACATAAAGTTATTGCCATTTCCTTTAGCTAGGGCTTGCATAGCAAGGGGAATCCGTCCAACACCTCCCTTCCATGAACCAAGGTAATGTTTTTGGAGTAATTTGGAGTTAATTACTACTCCTAAAAACTTGTATTAACAAGGATTAATCTTGAAGATCCATAGATTTTCAGTTAAATCCCCAAATTGGTCAAGAACACTACGAGTTGGGATTCTAAAGAGTTTCACTATAAGAGGTATGTCTATTATCTCTAACTAATCTATGGTGATTATTTATGTATGAAATATGTGTTAGGACTTATGGGATGGTGATTGGAAGCCACAAATGCCTAACGTAGGTTGTGTTGGTATTGTAGAGATTGTAAAATTAATTAATTGATAAGATTTGTGGGTTGGAAGTGAATTGTTGGGCATGCATGTGCTAATGGAAGTTGTGGATCGACTAGAGGCGATTATTAGGTGAATCATTATTGTGGCAGGTGGTTGTTTGGTGAAGAAATTCCATTGAGGGGGTTGTAGAAAGATATGCACACTATATTAAGGGGCGAATTCCAGGTATGTTGGCCAAACTTCTCTTCAAAAAAATTGAATCACATGATGTTCTTGTAAGTCACGAGTTATTCATTATAAATTCAATATTCCGAATAAGCTTTGTGCCTAAGGGGATATGTGCAATATGTGTTCCGAATGCTCTTATCATATGATGTTATCCTTCGGGAATGTGTTTAAAGCATGAGTTGGGTATAAAACTTCTATGATTCCAAGTAGTGTTTCAAGTGAAGGCTAGTATGCCAAATTGTGTAAGAAGTCTCAATATACTTAAGACTCTTAATTTCTCATAGGTGTACTAAAAATCGTGATTTGAGATTATTTGTTTTCGATAATCTATAAAGATGCTTGAAAGTGAAAGTAGTGAGTTGGGGATATAAATTTTAGACACCGTGCCAAAAATGAAAGTGTGGAATATGATATGCGGCTATAGTTCCATGAATAAAGAATAATATGTATAGCCAAGGGATCCAATGAAATAATAATGTTGTACGTAGTTGAAAGTACTAATGAAGTGATATATGGTGTTAAAGGTTATGTTATGAACATATTTGTACTTATGTTTCCAGTGTGTTATAAGCTCCTACGTCCTCATGAGGAGAGGCTATGGTATTCCTAATTATTTTAAATGTTCTTAATGTCTTATGATCACCCATGACAAGTACAAGTAAGTGGTAGTATGAACATGAAATGTGGTCGTTTTCCTAAATACGAATTATGAGGTGTTGTATGTCCTAATGGTTTCAACTATAGTTGTATGCTTCTGAAATAATGTATGTAAACGACTTCTATGTTAATTACCCAATAATCATGACATTAGAGAATGACCTTAAGATGACAAAAGAGTATATAATGTAGTGGAAGAGAGATCTCCGATGCTAAGTGACGATAAATCTTATGGATAGCATATTTGGGCCATGCACCAGTGTAATCGACTTATTGATTTACCGCACATGTTCTAATGTAATGAGTTGTGTTTCTCTATGATAAGCATAAACATGAAGTATTCAAATGATACGAGAAATCACGACCGTAAATGTAATGACAAACTATGTCGCTTTGCGTTTATATATGGTATCGTGATTAGGAATTACACCTCCACCCGCATATATTGGGGCGAGGTGGTAGGGCCACTTTGTGTTGGGATTATGGTATTATGATACACCTCCACCCGCATATATTGGGGTGAGGCGGTAGGGCCGCTTTGTGTTGGGATTGTGGTATTGTGATACACCTCCACCCGCATATATTGGGGTGAGACGGTAGGGCCGCTTTGTGTTGGGATTGTGGTATTGTGATACACCTCCACCCGAATATATTGTGGTGATGCGGAAGGGCCGCTTTGTGTTGGTATTGTGGTATGGTGATACACCTCCACCCGCATATATTGGGGTGAGGCGGCAGGGTTGCTTTGTAGAGGTTGTGGTATCGTGATACACCTCCACTCGCATATGTTGGGGTGAGGCAGCATGGCCGCTTTGTGTGAGGGTGGTTATAAAGGTTCCCCGACTTAATATCGATAAATTTGAATGGAAGCTCTTACTAAATTTGCTTGACGTTAACGGCTATCTAAGCCCATTTATTGTTACCATGATTCATCATATTCATGTTGTATTTCCATGCCCTTGAATAGGTGTATTTGTATTTTATAAGTGAACGCTGTGAACGGTCTATGAAACGCATAGGTGTATAATATGATATATGAATACTAAGGACGGTCTACGAAATGTGTATGTGTAAAATAAGGGATGAAGGTGCCACTTTTATTGCCATTGTTTGTACATGTTGATACAATTACATTATATTATGTATTCCACATATAGTTCATATGGTGCAGTCGATCCTAAAAGAAGGTTATAATGATGCAAGTATAATAAGACTTGAAATGTGATTTTATTGGATGTTTCATAGTTTCTTGATGTACTTTATTCGCCTCTTATTTGAGTTACCGTATTTTTATATGTTTTTTTGACTGTCTTACATACGAGTACTATTCCACATGTACTCACGTCCCTTTTGTTGGGGGCGCTGCATCTTTTAGTAGATTCATGTATACTTCTACAAGATGATATGTATCTTTGATAGGGATCTTCTTCATTAATCAGCTTATGATGAGCCCGCTACAGTTCTAGTGGGTGTTTGGGTCTAGTTCGTTTTATATATATAGGCATCCATTGTCATAGAAGCTCCATGTACACTGTGGATCATGTAATTTAAGATTTGAGTTTTGTCATGTATTTATGTTCACAGTATTTACAACTATTTATAGAGTTGTGTAACCACCATGAGAAAGAAAATATGCGACATTGAACCAAGTGTAATTAATATGAAAGTCAAAATCTTATTATACTATTGTAAATCATGCATGAGTAATGATGAGAGGTTAATGTAAATTAGGCTTGCTCGACTGGGTTTACTCGGTTGAGCACCTGTCGCGCTCCTCGATTTCGAGGCGTGATATCGCGGCTTGATCCAACACCTAAATCTACATAATTAAGTGAAGAGTGTAGTATGAGTACAACCGACCCCGTGTACTCAGAAAGTATTGTAACTAACATATTTATGACTTTGATTTATGAGATGATAATATTATTGTTGTGCGCTTGTGAGATTTATGAACTGATCGGGTTATTAGAGAGTATCATTAATAATTATTGTCTCTATTACCTCGCTTAATAGAGACAATAATTATTAATGATACTCTCTAATAACCTCATCAGTTCATAAATCTCACAAGCGCACAACAATAATATTATCATATCATAAATCATAGTGATAAAGCGCGTCACATTCTCCATCTCAAAAAGAAACATTCGTCCTCGAACGGAAATAGAAATGTACCTGTACTGGTAAAAGGGGTTGGTATCTACTCCGACTTGGACTCCCACGTAGCCTCATCAATCAGCTGATCCCTCCAATGTACTTTCACAAAAAGAAAAGTCTTAGATCGCAACTTTCGAACCTACCGGTATAAAATAGCCACCGGCTCTTCCTTGTAGGTCATATTCTCATCAAGATGCACAATGCTAAAGTCCAAATCATATGACCTATCCTCATGGTCCTTGTGAAGCATAGAAAAGTGAAATACCGCATGAACCCCTGGTAGGCTAGGAAGCAATGCAAGCCTATAAGCAACCTATCTAGCTCTCTGCAAGATTTCAGATGGGCCAATAAACCTCGAGCTCAACTTTCCCTTCTTCACAAATTGCATCAGGCCCTTCATAGGTGACATTCAAAGAAGAACCTTCTCACTTTCCATGTAAGCCACATTTCTAAATATCCGGTCCGCGTAACTCTTTTGCCAGGACTGGGCTGTGCGTTCTCGAGACTAAGCTATATGAAGTCACTCCCGAATCACCTTAACTTTTTTCAAAGCATCACAGACCAAATCTCTGCCCAACAATTAGCCTCACCAGGCTCAAACCAACCAACCAGAGAACGATATTGCCTCCCCATATAAGTCCTCATACGGAGCCATCTGGATGATGGACTGATAACTATTTTTGTAGGAAAACTCCACTAGAGGTAAGAACTGGTCCCACTGACCCTTGAAATCCATAGATCATGCCCGCAATATATCCTTCAATATCTAAAAGTATCCTTAAATTATGCGTTCGTCTAAGGATGACTTAAGGGGCTAGGTCCGCATCTGCGAGCAAGTGGTCGCACCTGCGTGTGCGCACCTGCGGACAAAGGTCCGCTTCTGCATTCTTCCCCTCCAGCTCACTCTCTGCATCTACGAAACATCAAGCACATATGCGGGCTCGCAGATGCGGAAATTCCCTCGCACCTGCGACCACAGACAAAACTTGACCAAACCGCACCTGCACTCCTTATTCCGCACATGTGAGTATGTACCTGCGGTCTCCACACCGCATGTGTGAAACCACTAGAAACCAGACAATGCCAGCCATTTGCCTAAGTCCAAATTCAACCCGTTAAGCATCCGAAACACACCCGAAGCCCCCGGGACCTCAACCAAATATACCAACAAGTCCTAAAACACTATACGAACTTAGTCGATCCCTCAAAACATGTCAGACAACAACAAAAACATGAATCACCCTCCAATCCAAACTTAATGAACTTGAAACTTCAAATTTCTACAGCGGATGCCGAATCATACCAAACCACATCCGATTGACCTAAAATTTTGCACGCAAGTCATATTCAACATTACGGACCTACTCCAACTTTCGGAATCGGAATCTGACTCCGATATCAAAAAGTCAACCCCTCGATCAAACTTCCCAAAAATTCGACCTTCGCCATTTCAAGCCTAAATTAACTACATACCTCAAATTCACATTCTAGACATGCTCCTAAGTCCACAATCACCTAACGGAACTAATGGAACTGACGAAAGTTCATTCCGGAGTCGTCTTCACACATATCAAACTACGGTCAAAATTCTAAGACTTAAGCTTCTGTTTTAGGGACTAAGTGTACCAAAACACTCTGAAACCAAAATCAAGACCTCCCAGCAAGTCACATAAGCAGAAAAAGATATGGGGAAAGCAATAAATAGGGGATCGGGGATAATACACTCAAAACAACCGGCCGGGTCATTACATCCTCCCCATCTTAAAATAATCGTTCATCCTCGAACGGCCATAGAGACATACATGATGTGGTGAAAAGATGAGGATAACGGTTGCGCATATCATGCTCGGTCTCCCAAGTTGCCTCCTCGACCGGCTGACCCTTCCACTGAATCTTCATGGAAGCAATGTTCTTTGACCTTAACTTTCTAACCTGCCTGTCCAAAATAGCCACTGGTTCCTCAATATAAGATAGATCCTTGTCCAACTAGACTGAGCCTAAACTCACACTTGGAAAACATTGCATAAAACTTCTCCTTCCTCAACCGATGTAATACAATCCTTAGATGTTTTGCATGCTCCTCCTGGCTACGAGAGTACACCAGGATGTCATCAATGAATACAATAACGAATGAGTCAAGATAAGGCTGACATACACTATTCATCAAATGCATGAACGCTGCTTGGGCATGGGTCACCCCAAAAGACATCACAAGGAACTCATAATGGCCATATCGGGTACTGAAACTGTCTTAAGAATATCTGACTCCCGAAACTTTAGCTGGTGATACCGTGACCTCAAATCAATCTTAGAGAACACTGTCGCTCCCTGAAGGTGGTCAAATAGATCATCAATATGCGGCAAAGGATACTCGTTCTTGATTGTGACCTTGTTCAGCTGTCTATAATCAATGCATATTCTCATAGTACCATCCTTCTTCACAAATAGAACTAGTGCACCCCAAGGTGACACGCTAGGCCAAATAAACCCCTTATCAAAGAGTTCCTGAAGCTGCTCTTTCAATTCTTTCAACTCTGTCGGTGCCATAAGATACAGTGGAATGGAAAAGGACTGAGTGCCCGACACCAAATCTATACCGAAATCAATATCTCTGTCACGCGGCATGCCCGATAGATCTGCAGGAAACACATCCAGAAAATCTTGCACCACTGGAAGGGAATCAATAGTAGGGGTTTCTACACTAACATCCCTCACCAAAGCCAGATAAGATAGACAAACCTTCTCAACCATCTACTGAGCCTTCAAGTATGAAATTACTCTACTAGGAATATAGTCTACAGAGCCGCTCCACTCAGCCCTCGGCAACCCCGGTATCGCCAATGTCACGGTCTTAGCGTGACAATCTTGAACAACATGACGTGGAGACAACCAATCCATCCCTAATATCACATCAAAATCGATCATACTATCCACTCTAGTCTCCAGACTCCAAATAGTCACCACACACGACCGATATAGACGGTACACAATAATAGTATCGCCCACTAGAGTGGATACATGAACGGATGAAACTAGAGACTCACGGGGCATATCCAGATAATGAGCGAAATACGAGGACATATATGAAAAGGTTGAACTAGGGTCAAATAATACAAAGGCATCTCTATGGAAAACTGAGACAATACCTGTAACACGGCATCCAAAGCAATGGCATCTGGTATGGAAGGCAAAAGCATAGAAACGTGCCTGGCCTCCCCCTGATCGGCCTCCCCCTCTTGGGCGGCCCTTAGCTGACTGAGCTCCACCCCGAGCTGGCTGAGCGGGTGGTGAAGAAACTGGTGCTGAGTTCATAGACTGGCTCCTCTGCTAAGCTGGACCTCCCACTAGGCGGGGACACCGCCTCCTCATGTGACCAAACTCTCCACCCTCACAGCAACTCCCTTGTGCTGGTGCTGGAGAAGAGAGCCGGTGCGGGTGCTTCACAGATGTGAAGTTGGGTCCCCATTTGTGACCCCGCAGGTGCAAAAAATTATCCGCAAATGTAGAAATTACAGCTGGCAGACCGCAGGTGCGGAGTTTTGGTCGCGGAAGCGAAATTCCCTGTGTATTAAAAACATCTGACTGCGTTTATTTAGTATTTTGAGCATATCTTGAGTTCTAGAGCTCTGATTGAGGTGATCTTTTTGGCGTTCTTCTCGTCTATTCATGGGGGTCAGTATCAAACTATAATTTTTGTATTTTAATATGATTACATAAGTTCATTTTTGAATTAATCGTGTTTTGATTGGAGAATTGGGAGTTTTTATGAAGAACTTTTTCTTAAGAGAATAATTGGGTTTTGAACATCGATTCAGAGTCAGAATTGGATGAAATTAGCATGGTTGGACTCGTAATTCAATGGGTGTTCGAATTTTATGAATTTTGTCGGGTTCCAAGGTATGGGCTCGGGGTTGATTTTTGGGTTTGTCTTTTTATGTTTTTTAAAGATTGACGCTTTATTATCCAAAATCGTTTCCTATGGGTTTTGTTTTTGATTTGAAGTTTTTTTTGCTAGATTTGAGTCGTCCAGAGGTTGTTGCACTCGATAAGGACATCTTAGAGTAATGGTCTAGCTTCTTAGAGGTAACAATCTTGCCTAAATTTGTGTGGGAGAAATTACCCCTTAGGATTTGAGTCATTTGTGCTAATTGTGTCATGTGAAGGTCGTGTACACGGGGTGACAAGTACGTACTCGGGATTATTTTTGGAAACTTCACCGTTTAGTGCTCTTAGGTTCTTATTTTCATTAGATGTGAAGTTGTTTTAGCATGTTAAATCCCTTATTTACTAAATTTACCCTTACGCGTCTTATTTGGAATTAATTGATTCATACTTTACCCTTGTTGCCAATTAAACGCTTATGTACCTTAATTGAAGATATTGCCTCTTTATTGCCATGCTATCTTTTCTGTAATTGCTTATCCTTAATTAAAGTTATTATTATCCTTTCCATAATTGCTTATCCTTAATTGAAGTTAATATTATTCTTTTCATAATTGCTTATCCTTAATTGAAGTCATTATTATCTTTTTCGTAATTGCTTATCCTTAAATGAATTTATTAGTATCTTGTTACACCCCATATTTTCGTACATGAGAGTACGCCATAAATAAATTGATGAAAGCTCGGAAGTGAGATGTCACATCCCGCATTTTTTTAAATTAAAAGTTTCATCGTAAGTTAATTGGCGTAAGCTCAGGAACGAGATTATTTTGGAATTATAAGTATTACGTTATTTCGAACAAGTGATGAGTAAATTCGTGAAGATAAGAGGGCAACAAAATCAAAGAAAATGAATTTACGTCAAAGTTTGACATGTTGGGATAAATACGGCCCAAGCTAAAATACCCGGTATTTATGGGCTAGTACCATACAAGGTACCACATGGCCACGATAGTAAGGTGTATAAAGTATGTTAAAAAGTGAGTAGTATTTTAAATTAATTTGAGATAATTTTTAATTATGTGGGTAATTGGTTAATTATTGGATTAGTAGGGGATTAATAAGTTGATTAAGGGAAAGGGGTGAAAATTTGGATAAGCTTTAGTGCATCAACGTGGCTGCCACCTATGGTCCATAAAGTGACACATATACCATTTATAAATGTGTCATATTATAAGAGCATACAACAAGATTCACCCCTATTTAGCCTCGGCACGTGATTATAATCACTTTAACACATGCAAACTAATGTTTGCTTACCCTCTTGATATTAGAAGATATAAGCATCGGTTGAGCACAAAATTAAGCTCAACGTGGCAATGGCCGAAACTGGTGTATTATCAAAACCGTGTATAATTTCATACAAACTATACACGTGATTTGCTACAATAAAATCTCATACAAGAATACTTAATAATTAGCAACATGAAATTTGCGGTTCTGAAGGAGTATGGTGCAACCTTTTCCAAGAATATCATACGGATTTTTTCCTACTCCAGGTGTGTTAAGGCTATCCCTTCTTTCCTTTTGGCATGATCTATGTGAAACGAGCAAATGCACAATTTCCATAAATGACTCTATTAATAGAAATATTGGGGGTGTCTATATTCTTGATTCCCCATGTGAATTATTATTATATCTTCTGTTCATGGGTTTCAGAAAAATACATATTTGATAAAATTTATCCGGCAGGCATATTATGTTTATGACTTTCCGAGAAAATCTTATTAACGTATTTCTTATGCATTTCATTCATTTATACATGTACATTAACCCATGACCAGATGGCGTTATATACACGTATATTATATGTATATGGGATATGGGAAAAGGTTACGGCATTATATACGCACCACCACCTGATCAGCTGGTATACGATGATGATTTGCCCACAATGGTCAAAATGATATTATGGGATGTCCTCAGAGGCTTGATGATGTTATGAACACATATACCTATTCATGGTATGACATTTATACAAATATGCATGACTTTGTAAAGATGAAATGATTCACAGAGCTATGCAGACATACATGTCGAGTCTTTTACTCCATGTTTCTCTCATGTCTATTATTTACTGATTTTCATTCCCTACATACTCTGTACAGTATTTGTTTGACTTCCAATTTGCCTGGGGTGTTGCATTTCATGCCCGCAGGTCTCGATAGATAGGTCGAGAGTCCTCCAAGTAGGTGATCAGCTCAGCAGAAGATATTGGTGCACTCAATTTGCTCCGGAGTTACTTGTTTGGTCAGTATGATTTAGATGTGTATGGTTTTGGTATGGCGGGGCTCTATCCCGACCTTTATAACATTTATGTACTCTTAGAGGCTTATAGACATATGTCGTGTATGTGAAATATTGTACGGCCTTGTCGGCCTATGTTTTGAGTTTATAAATGTTCATGTTGGCCTATTAGGACCGTATATCATGTGTATATGATGATGTAATAAGAAAGATATGTTACATTGGTACTCGGTTGAGTAAGGTACCGGGTGCCCATCGCGGNGAAATGATTCACAGAGCTATGCAGACATACATGTCGAGTCTTTTACTCCATGTTTCTCTCATGTCTATTATTTACTGATTTTCATTCCCTACATACTCTGTACAGTATTTGTACTGACTTCCAATTTGCCTGGGGTGTTGCATTTCATGCCCGCAGGTCTCGATAGATGGGTCGAGAGTCCTCCAAGTAGGTGATCAGCTCAGCAGAAGATATTGGTGCACTCAATTTGCTCCGGAGATACTTGTTTGGTCAGTATGATTTAGATGTGTATGGTTTTGGTATGGCGGGGCTCTATCCCGACCTTTATAACATTTATGTACTCTTAGAGGCTTATAGACATATGTCGTGTATGTGAAATATTGTACGGCCTTGTCGGCCTATGTTTTGAGTTTATAAATGTTCATGTTGGCCTATTAGGACCGTATATCATGTGTATATGATGATGTAATAAGAAAGATATGTTACATTGGTACTCGGTTGAGTAAGGTACCGGGTGCCCATCGCGGCCCATCGGTTTGGGTTGTGACATATATTTTTCGTAATTGCTCAACCTTAATTGAGGTTTTGTTATTCCTTTCATTGTTGACTTATCATTATTTAGAATTGTTGATTCATGCTATCTCTCTTACCGTTGAGTTGCAGTTATGTGGAAATCATTGGTGCACGCTATCTCTCCCCTTGTTGAAACCACTATTCTCTGTTGTCTATTTCATTGTGAGCTCGTTCATCTATTTCTTTATGTTCTGAAGCTCTTGAATTAATTTACTTGTTGTATTCCCGTGTTATTGCTGCTATTGCTATTGTACCTAGTATTGGTGAGCTGAGGTCTATGCGTGGTTATGGTATTGAAACTGTTTTGAGAAAATGTTGTGGCATGTGTTGTAAAATTATTTTATTGTGTTGTTATGTTTTGGCTCACGTGGTATTGTTGAGAGGATTGCCGGGGTGTTTGCACATGAGTTGTCCGTGCTATTGTTACTATTGATATTTGCACATGCGGTGTGACAAGGCGGGCTATATTTGTGGGTTTGCGCATGTGGAAAGACAAGGTGAGAATATTATTATGTGCTTGCGGTGAGACAATGTGGGCACTAAATTTATTATTGCGCATGTGGCGTGACAAGGTGGGATATGTCGGGAAATATCTGTGATGACTTGTGATGGCCTATGGTCATTGTTATTGTTGTTATTTGTGTAGTGGCGTGCATACCCTGTGTGAGTTAGACCGTGTACATTTTGTGGTGATCGTTTCGTATGTGCCATTCATTGTCTTTACTCTTGCTTGTTTACTTGAATTGTTATAGAACACTTGTACAACCATACACATAAATAAATCACCCATATCGGTTTAAAAAGATGAATCCTGATGTTATTGAGCATTCACATGTAATCCCGTGTACTTTCCTTATGTGTGAGAGTTATCCTGTTGGCACGTGAGTTGTCCGTTTAGCCTGATGGTAGGCTATAATCCCATATTGTAGTCGATTACCACACTCTAATTTACTGCACTTCAATTGAGTTTGAGCTTTAATCGCTAGTGTTTTGCAATAATTGCATGTTTTATGCCTAGTAGGAGTGATTCCAAGCTATATAGATATTATGGAATGAAATCGAACTATTTGGAGCTTTGAAGTCTGAGTAAAAGCCAGGGGATTAAGTCGGTATCGCATTCGGGGGTCGAGAACCACATCTGAATTTCAAAACGCAATGAAAACGATTCACTCTAACAAACACACACAACCGCAGCGCGTGGGGCGGCGTGTGGGGTGTTGTGGCTGCCTAAATTCTACCCCAGCAAAATTTGCACGCTCTCTGACCAATTCCACTACAGCCCCGCCTGCCGCGTCGCCCCATGCGGTG
The DNA here is from genome assembly GCA_000715115.1 of Nicotiana otophora. Lineage (NCBI taxonomy): Eukaryota > Viridiplantae > Streptophyta > Magnoliopsida > Solanales > Solanaceae > Nicotiana > Nicotiana otophora. The sequence continues at coordinate 25,069 of AWOL01S0029896.1, forward strand.
CGCGTGTGCAGTCTTTATAGAGCTGGAATCCTATTTTGTTCAGGAAAAGGTGTTTTTATCCGGGCATGACCCTACTAAGTATAAATACAGGTAAAAACATTTTATATTCACTTGTTCATTTAATCGAGAGATGCATAACTTGTGATATTCTTGCATTATATCTTGTTGGTGGAATTCATTAATTCTTCTTAGTAATCGNCGGGGATTGGCAATCAATAGTGTTGGAATTAGTTTGTAGTGCTAATTCGGGAATTTTTATTTTTATTTTATTTTTCTCTTTTTACGGTTGGTGTTCTTTGACTATGCGCAGGCTACAGGTTAGATTGGTGCATG
>AWOL01S0029898.1:0-17788 GCA_000715115.1 Nicotiana otophora
CGTCAAAGCTTCTTATTCTAATGGGTTTGGGCTGTTCGCCTCAGCAGGAATTTGTATTTCACTTCTTATGGGATTGGGCCGTTCGCCTCAGTAGGAATTTGTATTTCACTCTTATAGGATAGGGCCGTTCTCCTCGGCAGGATTTATGTACCACACTCTCATGGGAGCGGGCTGTTCGCCTTGGCGAGTTGATTGATTTATCATATGGTTCAGGCCATTCGACCCTCGGCAGTACACAATTTTATTATTATGTTGGATCGGGCAGTACGCCTCAGTATTTCCTATATAGCATTCCCATGAAATCATGTGTAAAACCTGGCAAGAAGCCAGTGTATATGTAAATTCCGGATTTGAATTATGGTAGCCACTTGATGAGTTTATCTATACATATATATATGCTCCGGTTAAGGAGGGAATTTCTAATGAAGAGCTTGAGTTCCTCGTAAAGAGAGGGGATTTGTACCTCGTGATCTATATTTATCTATTTCACTTACTTACTCTGCCTCATATTTGCTACCTCTTTACTGCACCTTATGCTGTTGGACCACTAGTAGTGGCGATGTCGACCCCTCGTCACTACTTCTCTGGGGTTAGGCTAGATTCTTACTGGGTGCATGTTTCTTACATACTCATGCTACACTTGTTGAACATTTTTGTGCAGGTACATATGTGACTAGTGGCCTTGTGAGAGCATAGGCGTGTATGCGTACGAGGACTAACGTGCGTTGCATTCCACATTACGATCCGCATCCGGCAGAGTCTCCTTCAGAGTATTTATATTTCTCCTGTCCAAATTTGTATTCCGTACAGATGTTGTATTTTATTTTACATTCCTAGTTGATGCTCATGCACTTGTGATACCGGGTTTTGGGATGACTATGAGTTGTTTTGTATTGAAATTTGTTAAAAATATTATCATTTACTATGTAAATTTCATCTTCTATTGTTTAATGGAAGGAAATATATGATTTCAAAATATTAAAACGAGAACCAAATTGAGTATTTCTGGCTGGATTGCCTGACAGCGGTGTCCGGCGCCATCACGACCTTTAATAGATTTTGCATCGTGACAACATGGTATCAGAGCGCTAGGTTCACTTAGGTCTCACAAGTCATGAGCGAGTCTAGTAGAGTCTTGCGGATTGGTACAGAGACGTCTGTACTTATCTTCGAGAGGCTACAAGGCTGTTAGGAGCACTTCCCTTCTTGATTCCTTATCGTGCGAATTGATTCTTTTGAGGCTTATACCTTTATTTCTTTCCTATTCAATATTATGCGACGTGAAACACTTGTTATAGATTGGGAATCGAGGAATTGTCATGGTACTACGGAGGTGGTGTGGGATATCTTTGCCTGCTTGTTTGATTGGGCTATTATCGTCGCCTTACGGAAGGCCGTCCTGTCGTTTCATCTCAGCATCAGTATTTCCTATGGTTTTGAGATTTGGCATTAATTGTTATGACAATGCGTGTATTGCTATGTCACAGTCTTTGTGTAATGGTGGGACGCTTGCCTATGCGTCGAGGCAGCGAATAACTTGAAAGGAGGTTTTACTCAGTGCATGATTCAGAGATTCAATATTATATTTCCGGCGGAGGAAAGGCAATCAGACTGAGAATGTTCAGGTTTGGGTTGATGGAGTGACGAGACTTGGTATTTTCGAGCGTGGTGGAATTTTCATCTGTGATGTGGTGTCGTCGTCCGTGTTGAACGTGTTAAGCTCACCGGTGTTATGGTCTTCTTCAAATTTCCTTCAGGGGAGGGTGTTGTGAAATGGCGCCTGAGATGCGGTTGTCAGAGATAAAGGAGTGTAGTTGTTTCGGAATCGAAAAGGTATTTCTAATATTGATGGCTCGGGAAGGATGGTCTTCTAGGAGGCTTGGGGTTGGTGGCAATTTATTAGCTCAAGAGTTACTGAGATAGATTTTATTTAAGGCAACAAATGGGCAGCTAAGGATGAGGTAGGACATGTGGGAGGTATCTTGCGGTGGTTAAACCTCTAGAGGGCCAAGTGTAAAAAAACAGAAGTCGAGTATTTCTTAAAGGAGGAGAGTTTGACCAAAGTGGGAGAGTGGCAGAGTAGCATATGGAATCCGTGGTAGGATAGCCATACGCCTTGAGGGAAGCTTAGAGCAATTTGGGAATCGTGATGGGCAGTGACTAGGACCATGAATTTTATTTAGATACAACATGACTTCGAGTTTGGAATGTGTTGTTGGACTTGTAGCTGATGTCAATGGGGAAGGAGGAACCTTGGCGGGTCCCAGGGTTATGTAATTGTAGTTTCAAGCTAAGTGGGAGAGCCCCACCGCCTATGATTGGATTGCGTAGTTGTCAATTTGTGCGGTTTTTGGTTATCGGTGTATTGATAGGTTATTACGACTAAGGAAAGAATACATCAATGGTACTTGAGCAAAGGATTTGAGGAATGTGTGCTATCTTTGGACTTATCGGTTCATGTTCAGGTCTTGGGTAGACTCAGAGTCTATGCTTCATGTGGATGCGATGTATAAGGAAAGAAATTCAACCGGTTGCTTCTTGAGAAAATGTTCATGTGCTAGCAAGGCCTTGGAGTTTGATCATAATTAGGAACAAGTCAGAGTGGGTAACTCTCAACAATGGTTCTAGTGGGTTCAAAAATTTAAAGTGCGGTGCCTAAGGATTTCGAGTCCGTGGTATGGTTAAGTATCGAGTTTTGGCAGAGGATTGTAGAAAAGGGGACTTGGAATATTCTATGTTTTCTATAGTCTGCGGTTCAGCATCGGAGGAACGGGAGAAAATAACTTCGGATTCATGGAAGAATTTTCAGAATGGGTGCACCAGTTAAAGATGCGAATATACGCATAAGAAGGGTATGGGATGGTTCTTGGTTTTTGGAGACAACATGGTCTCATGAAATAAGGCCACTCAGAATGAGTGCGGATTTGGGTTCATGATATTTTGAATGGAGCTATCATTATTTCTAGGGCAAGTCCGTAGTAAATTAGAAGAAGTGGCTCGGTTGGTAATGGTTGAATTAGCATGGTAATGGCAGTGGCCAATAATCTAGCGTGAAGTTATACATGTAGTTTGTGATTGTACACTTAGGCTTGAGTGCCACCACAACTTGGTTGATTTGGGAGGTATTCGATTCTATGGCTTTGTTATGTAAAGGGATTTTCGGAAGAGTTATGGTAGTTTAGATTACGACATGAGGTTGTGTTTTCTGTGGTTTGGGAATTAGGTTAAGTGTTTCATTGGTTCTTCCGAAATGAGCTAAGTAAAAGGTTTCTATATGATGAAGTGTTTATCCTATTAGTAGATCAGGGGTTATTATGGAATTCTGGTACTCTCACATATTGGCATGTTAGGTGCAGTGAGCGGCATGGGAAATTGGAAGCTGAGGATCAAGGTTGCGGTTCGGTGTTAACAAGAATTTCACAAGCTCTGATAAGCAAGGAAGAATTCAGATATTTAGAGTAAGCTGGTATTGTCCTTAGCGTCACCTAAGATCGGTGTCCTGTGTAAGAGGCTTTTTGTACTGATTTGCAGCTTCTTGATTTGTTTTACATCATTAGTATGACCGGTGGTATGAATGTGCAGACTTATTACATGGTGCAGAGGGTCGTGGGAGTGTATCCCATGGGAAGATTGTATAAGTGTGACATGTAGTCACTTAATTGGTTAAAGATTTAAAACCAAGTATGGATTACTATCGCTAATGTGAGAATTTATGCCTGAAGGGCTCGGTTCATTTAGTTGTGGAATGTGAAAGTTTGTTCCGGATTTGACGGTTGTTTTTATGTGTCGTGAATAGGTCATTGTGGGTCCTTGAGGGGCTATTTAGCCAAGCATGGTATGATCAGAATCGGTTTGAGGTCCGTGGATGGATCTAAATGTAAATGTGGGCTCTATATCAGGCCGGATGTGCTCATCTCGGCATAATGTTGTTTTAGGAAGGGTCTTCGGGCCTTTGATGTTATTCCTGTTGTCAGCTATTCCGTGTAATCTATTATACCAAGTGGGTTGTGAGGTGGTTTAATTAATCACACTCGTATTGAGATCCCGTATGGTTTGTGGTATTATGTGAGTAGGATGGCTCTCGAGATGCAGGTCATATATCGCACCTTAGTGGTACTTGAGTTTTGTAGCGCGTGACTCTACCCGTCTCCCCAGGATTTGTATTATGCACTTGGTGTGCTTATGGTTGATATTCGGATGTGTATGAGCATTACGGCTCGATATGTGTTTTCTTTAGATTATTATGTGTGGATCGGGTGGCACGCCGCCACGGGTATATGGTTGGATCGGGTGGCACACCACCACATATATATTGATTGGATCGGGTGGCACGCCGCCACGGGTATATGGTTGGATCGGGTGGCACACCACCACATATATATTGATTGGATCGGGTGGCACGCCGCCACGGGTATATGGTTGGATCGGGTGGCACACCACCACATATATATTGATTGGATCGGGTGGCACGCCGCCACGGGTATATGGTTGGATCGGGTGGCACACCACCACATATATATTGATTGGATCGGGTGGCACGCCGCCACGGGTATATGGTTGGATCGGGTGGCACACCACCACATATATATTGATTGGATCGGGTGGCACGCCGCCACGGGTATATGGTTGGATCGGGTGGCACACCACCACATATATATTGATTGGATCGGGTGGCACGCCGCCACGGGTATATGGTTGGATCGGGTGGCACACCACCACATATATATTGATTGGATCGGGTGGCACGCCGCCACGGGTATATGGTTGGATCGGGTGGCACACCACCACATATATATTGATTGGATCGGGTGGCACGCCGCCACGGGTATATGGTTGGATCGGGTGGCACACCACCACATATATATTGATTGGATCGGGTGGCACGCCGCCACGGGTATATGGTTGGATCGGGTGGCACACCACCACATATATATTGATTGGATCGGGTGGCACGCCGCCACGGGTATATGGTTGGATCGGGTGGCACACCACCACATATATATTGATTGGATCGGGTGGCACGCCGCCACGGGTATATGGTTGGATCGGGTGGCACACCACCACATATATATTGATTGGATCGGGTGGCACGCCGCCACGGGTATATGGTTGGATCGGGTGGCACACCACCACATATATATTGATTGGATCGGGTGGCACGCCGCCACGGGTATATGGTTGGATCGGGTGGCACACCACCACATATATATTGATTGGATCGGGTGGCACGCCGCCACGGGTATATGGTTGGATCGGGTGGCACACCACCACATATATATTGATTGGATCGGGTGGCACGCCGCCACGGGTATATGGTTGGATCGGGTGGCACACCACCACATATATATTGATTGGATCGGGTGGCACGCCGCCACGGGTATATGGTTGGATCGGGTGGCACACCACCACATATATATTGATTGGATCGGGTGGCACGCCGCCACGGGTATATGGTTGGATCGGGTGGCACACCACCACATATATATTGATTGGATCGGGTGGCACGCCGCCACGGGTATATGGTTGGATCGGGTGGCACACCACCACATATATATTGATTGGATCGGGTGGCACGCCGCCACGGGTATATGGTTGGATCGGGTGGCACACCACCACATATATATTGATTGGATCGGGTGGCACGCCGCCACGGGTATATGGTTGGATCGGGTGGCACACCACCACATATATATTGATTGGATCGGGTGGCACGCCACCACGGGTATCATGGTTGGATCGGGTTGCACGCCGCAACAGTGTGTTATTGAGTACATTTCCCATATCTATTATTGTGTATTTTGCTTCTCATTACCCGATGAAGGTTCATAACATCCTTTCAGTTATTTAATTAGTTATGTGGGTTGAGTAGTTCTTTGCAGAGCTCGTTTTTCCATATGTATCGCCTTCGAGTCTGTAGCTTATTGGCACTTTGTAGCATCATACGAGATTTTTGGCAGTGTCTGAGGTGGCTTATTTCCTGAGCAGCTTGTACTGGGTGAGACGAGATTATTGGACATGGGATCCGTGTGATCAAATTTATATGAAGCATATTAAAAAGTAAATATGGTTATTCAGTCTAGAATGAGGTAATAGTTCTTGTCTGGAGGAGAGATTCCATAAATTGTGATTCAACAGGTGGTTATGCGTTCTACACATCTTCTCTGTCGTGGCAGTATTGCAAGAGTTGGAACATGACTTATATGGGTCATGAGGTGTGTTGTGAGTATCAAATTCGTGGGATTTCGGCTGTTGTTATCAGGGGATATTATTATGGTCATGTGAATTATGCGGTGCATGGTGTGGATTCCGCGAAGGTATGCAACACATGTATTGGTGCATCGTATAGTGATTAATACGGTGTTCATATGTTGGAAACAGACCTGGTAGATGATTTCAAATATTAGAATTTGGCTCTAAGGCTTAGTTAACTAGATAAAAAGGGAGGATTTTCAGGTTTGCTCGAGCAAATGTGCTCAACTGGGTTATGGTAGCATGAGTAGGTGCACGAGGTGTTAAACAACGATTTCAAACAACTACATAGCAGTTCTTAGCACGTTTGTGGACGAACGTATGTTTAAGTGAGAGGTTGTAACGACCCGACCGGTCGTTTTGAGCTCTAGCGCGTCATTCAGCGGTTTGAGACCCTGAACAGCTTCACTTCAGGTATTATAACCTGTACGCGTGATCAGAATTTAGTTTCGAGCAGTTCGAAGTTGATTTGGAAAAATAATTCTTTTTTCGAAAGCTTTAAGTTGGAGGAATTGACTAAAGGGTGATTTTTGAGTAAATGACCTCGGAATCGGGATTTAAAGGTTCCAACAGGTTCGTATGATAATTTTGGACTTGGACGTATGTCCGGACCGGGTTTTGGATGACCTACAGAATGTTTCGACGCCTATTGTGGAGGTTAGAATTTTGGAAGGATTTCATAAATTTGGGTTGGAGTGCATTTCAATGCTATCAATGTCTGTTTGGGATTTCTGAGCCTGGGAATAGCTCCGTATAGTGATTCTTGTATTGGGAGCACGTCCAGATGTGGATTTGGAGGTCCGTAGGTTATTTCGGGGTCATTTGGCGAAAGTTGGAACTTTGAAGGTTTTTAAGAAGTTTGACCGGAAGTGGATTTTTTGATACGGAGATCGGATTCCGATTCTGGAAGTTGGAGTAGGTCCGTAATGTCAATTATGACTTGTGCGCAAAATTTGAGGTCAATCTGATGTGATTTGATAGGTTTTGGCATCGATTGTAGAAGTTGAAATTTCAAAGTTCACTAAGTTTGTATTGGAGGGTAATTCGTGTTTTAGCATTGTTTGATGTGATTTAAAGGCTCGACTAAGTTCATGATGTGTTTTGGGATGTGTTGGTATATTTGGTTGAGGTCCCAAGGGCCTTGGGTTGATTCTGTATGGTTAACGGATCGAGTTTGGACTTGGATGAAATGCTGAGGCAGCTGATACCTGGTGAAATCACACCTGCGTGAAAAGGGCCGCAGGTGCGAAGGAGAGGAGGCTGGTCAGCAACCGCAGGTGCGGAACATTTGGGCGCACCTGTGAAGGCATAGGTGCGAAGTTGGCAATTCAGGAGCAGACGATGGGCGCAGGTGCGACACATGGACCGCTGAAGCGGACACGCGTATGCAGGAGCGTTAGGCTGAGCTTGAACTGCACCTGTGATGGAATTTCCGCAAGTGCGAGGATTACTGGGCAGTGAGGTTTTATAAAACGGGGTTTTGGCTCATTTTCACTTCATTTCGTCCATGGGAGTCGATTTTGGAGCACTTTTGGAGTGCCATCTTTATCAACTATAATGGGGTAAGTGATTTCTTCACTTTGTGAGTGAAATACATGGTTTTTACATGGATTCAAGCATGAAAATTTGTAGAAATTTGGAATTTTGAAGAAAAACATAGAAATTGATATTCTTGGAATTTGATCATGAATTTGGGCATGAAATTGAGAATAAATTATATATTGGAGTTTCTAATGCTATTGGTAGTATTTATCTTAAAATATTTTCGAATCTGGGCACGTGGGTCTGAGGGTTGCTTTATCGATTTTTCGAGCGGGGTTGGAAATTGTTATAAATTGATTAATTATGAGTATTATAGTATATTTTGATTGGGTTGCATCTTATTTGATTAGTTTTGGATCGTCGATCATCAGTTTGAGGTGTTAGAGCGGTATTGGAACCGGTTATGGAACTTCGGAGCGAGGTAGTCTCCTGTCTAACTCTATGAGGGGGAAAACTACCCCTAGGTGATGTATTTAATGTGTGCAACTTGTTGCGGTGACTGCGTACGGACGGGGTGACGAGAGTTCGTACGTAGTTAGATTCATGTTATTGTCCGGGTATACTTAGATTCACACCATGCTGTACTTGTGCTATAGGGATTATCCTTGCTTGTTTAATTCTTTATTTTACATTTCAACTTGAGACTAGACTTGCTATTGTGGAGACTTCACAATTTCACGATTCGTCACCGAATAACTTCAATCCTCCTACGACATGTTTCTGTGATATATATATACTTCATTGAAAGGTTGTTAAAGAAATTACAACTCACACGTTTATTCGTGAGTGGGGTCAAGGACCAGTCAAAGCTTCTTATTCTAATGGGATCGGGCCGTTCGCCTCGGCAGGAATTTGTATTTCACTTCTTATGGGATCAGGCCATTCGCCTCGGCAGGAATTTGTATTTCACTCTTATGGGATCAGGCCGTTCGCCTCAGTAGGATTTATATACCACACTCTCATGGGAGCAGGCCGTTCGCCTCAGCGGGTTGATTGATTTATCATATGGTTCGGTCCATTCGACCCTCGACAGTGCACAGATTTATTATTATGTTGAATTGGGCCGTATGCCTCGGCATTTCCTATATCACATTTTCATGAAATCGTGCGTAAAACCTTGGCAAGAAACCAGTGTATCTGTAAATTCCAGATTTGAATTATGGTAGCAACTTGATGAGTTTCACTATCCCTATATATATGCTCCGGTTAAGAAGGGAATTTCTAATAAAGAGCTTGAGTTCCTCGTAATGAGAGGGAATTTGTTCCACATGATCTATATTTGTCTATTTCACTTACTTACTCTGCCTCATATTTGCTACCTCTTTACTATACCTTATGTTGTTGGATAACTAGTGAGTGTCGATGTCGACCCCTCATCACTACTTCTCTGGGGTTAGGCTAGATACTTACTGGATACATGTTGCTTACGTACTCATGCTACACTTGCTACACATTTTTGTGCAGGTACATATGTGACTAGTGGACTTGTGAGAGAAGAGGCGTGTATGCATACAGGGACTTACGTGAGCTATATTCCACATTACGACCCACAGCCGGCAGAGTCTCCTTCAGAGTATTTATATTTTTCATGTCCAAATTTATATTCAAGACATATGATGTATGGAAATTGTTATAAATTGATTAATTATGAGTATTAGAGCATATTTTGATTGGGTTGCATCTTATTTGATTAGTTTTGGATCGGCGATCATCGGTTTGAGGTGTTAGAGCGGCGTTGGAGCCGGTTATGGAACTTCGGAGGGAGGTATGTCTCATGTCTAACTCTATGAGGGGGAAAACTACCCCTAGGTGATGTATTTAATGTGTGCAACTTGTTGCGGTGACTGCGTACGGACGAGGTGACGAGAGTCCGTACGTAGTTAGATTCATGTTATTGTCCGGGTAGACTTAGATTCACACCATGTTGTACTTGTACTATAGGGATTATCCTTCCTTGTTTAATTTCTTATTTTACATTTTAACTTAAGACTAGACTTGCTATTGTGGAGACTTCACGATTTCATGATTCATCACCGAATAACTTCAATCCTCTTACGACATCTTTCCGTGATATATATATACTTCATTGAAAGATTTTTGTTAAAGAAATTATAACTCACACGTTTATTCGTGAGTGGAGTCAAGGACCCATCAAAGCTTCTTATTCTAATGGGATCGGGCCGTTCGCCTCGGCAGGAATTTGTGTTTCACTCTTATAGGATCAGGCCGTTCGCCTCGGCAGGATTTATATACCACACTTTCATGGGAGCAGGCCGTTCGCCTCAACGGGTTGATTGATTTATCATATGGTTCGGGTCGTTCGACCCTCGGCAGTGCACAATTTTATTATTATGTTGGATCTGGCCGTACGCCTCGATATTTCCTATATCACATTTCCATGAAATCATGCGTAAAACCTTGACAAGAAACCAGTGTATCTGTAAATTCCAGATTTGAATTATGGTAGCAACTTGATGAGTTTCGCTATCCCTATATATATGCTCCGGTTAAGAAGGGAATGTCTAATGAAAAGCTTGAGTTCCTCGTAAAGAGAGGGAATTTGTTCCACATGATCTATATTTGTCTATTTCACTTACTTACTCTGCCTCATATTTGCTACCTCTTTAATGTACCTTATGTTGTTGGATAACTAGTGAGTGTCAATGTCGACCCCTCGTCACTACTTCTCTGGGGTTAGGCTAGATACTTACTGGATACACGTTGCTTACGTACTCATGCTACACTTGCTGCACATTTTTGTGCAGGTACATATGTGACTAGTGGCCTTATGAGAGAAGAGGCGTGTATGCATACAGGGACTTACGTGACCTGCATTTCACATTACGACCAGCATCTGGCAGAGTCTCCTTCAGAGTATTTATATTTTTCCTGTCCAAATTTGTATTCCAGACAGATGCTGTATTTTATTTTACATTCCTAGTTGATGCTCATGCACTTGTGACACTAGGTTTTGGGGTGACTATGAGTTGTTTTGTATTGAAATTTGTTAAAAATATTATCATTTACCCTGTAAATTTCATCTTCTACTTTTTAATGGAAGGAAAAAAATGATTTCAAAATATTAAAACGAGAACCAAATTGAGTATCTATGGCTGGCTTGCCTGACAATGGTGTCCGGTGCCATCACGACCTTTAATAGATTTTTGGTCGTGACAATCTCCATATAGATTAGTCTTTGGTAAAGCTTGTCATTTACCCATAGAATTAGAACACAAAGCTTTCCGGGCATTGAAAGCACTGAACTTTGATTTAACCTCCGCTGGTAAAAAGCGATTTATTCAGGTTAATGAATTGGAAGAACTGAGATTGGGAGCCCATGAAAATGCTAAAATTTTCAAAGAAAAAACAAAAATATGGCATGACAAGTTGATCCGACCAAAGAGCTTCAAAATTGGAGATCAGGTACTTCTTTACAATAGCCGACTCAGGTTATTCCCAGGAAAATTAAAATCCAGGTGGGCAGGTCCTTACAATGTGATAAGTGTTACTCCATACGGGACAATAGAAATTCAGAAAACATGGAAGAGACAAGTTTAAGGTAAATGGTCACATGCTAAAATTGTACTTTGGAGGACACTTTGAACAACATGTATCAGTTACTTTGATAGACTGATGAATTATGCAATTAATAAGTCGAGCTGACGATGTTAAACTCAGAACTAAGATACATGACCCGTAGCCATTAAGGGAGAAGCAATGGAGCCTCATAAGCCCGACATAGATTTGGGTAATTAAATGCTTAATTAATTGATCTGATCAATATCCAGGTTACTTTACAACCAGAAAATCTCATGAAGGCCTCTACAAAAACAGAGTCGCTTGTATAGGAGTAACTCCATAGTGATCGGTATGCCTAATGTAACGACCCGACTTGTCGTTTTAAGAATTAACTCCCCATTAAGTGGCTTCAGGTCTCGAACAACTTCACAATATGTATTATGACCCGTGGGTGTAGTCGAGTTTGATTACTAAAGATTCAGAATTTAGTTAAAAGAGCAATTCTTATTTAGAAGCTTAAATGGAAAGAGTTGACCAGAGAGATTACTTTTGAGTAAACGATCTCGAAATAGAATTTTGAAGATGGCAATAGCTTCGTATGATGATTTTGGACTTAGGCGTATGTTTGGATTTGGATTTGGAAGTCCGTAGGACAATTCGACACATTTTGGCGAAAGTTAGAAAAAAATATAAGATTTTGGAAAAGTCCGACCGAAGGGTGAATTTTTGATAACGAGGCCGGATTTCGATTCCGGAAATGGGAATAGCTCCATTAAGTCATAATTTGGACATCTATAGAGAAAGTTATGGCCAAAATACTAAAGCCTGGCAGTGCAGCCACCAAACTTTCGCGGCCACAGTGGGAATTCCGCAGACCACGGTGTGGCGTTCGCGGGGGCGGTGGGAGTGCGCGGTCAGCATATTGAGATTCCGAGAGGTGTACTATATATCCGAGGTTAAGGTTATTATTTTATTTTTAGACTTTTGGAGCTCGGTTGGAGACTATTTGTTTGTGGGGTTTTCAAGAAATTCATCAGGGTAGGTGATTCTAACTCGGATTTGGTTATTATACATGAATATATCACTAATTTCATCATTTAATTAGTACTTTGAGATGGAAATTTGGGAAAAATTGTAGAAACTTCATAAACCACCAATTTAAGATTTGGAGATCGATTTATTATTGGAATTCGATAAGATTGGCATGGCTGAACTCCTATCGGAATGGGTGTTCTGATTTCATGAAAATTATATCAGGTTCCGAGGGGTGGGTCCCGCGTTGACTTTTTGCAAAAATTTCTAAGCCGACGTTTTATTATCCAGAATTATTTTTGATGAATTTTAATTAAGTTATACAACTGATTTGAATAGATTAAGCGGTCCGGAAGCCAATTCAAGTAAGAAGGCGATTTTATAATATAGGCATAACTTCAAAAGGGTAAGTGTCTTGCTTAACCTCGAGTGGAGGAAATACCCCTTAGGCATTGAGTATTATGTGCAAATTGTGTAATTGAAAACCATGTACACGAGGTGACGAGTACGTACTTGGTTTATATATGCAAATTTCATTGATTAAAATCTTTGTACCCCCTTAGGTATTAAGTTGGAAATTATTGGCACCTATTAAATCCTCTATTTGTCATACCTAGATCCTTGTTTGTTGAAATTATTTTTCTATGATGATTTGGTGTGATTGCCACCTTAAATTTATGTGAAATATTATTTTGTTGAGTTGTTCACTCCCGGATATTTTTGTTAAGATTCTGTGCACATTATGCTCGAGCCATGGGCTTCTTATTGTGGAAAATGATGTATTGTTGATTTATGTGCCAAGTTGAAATATTTGAGCACTTGATGTGCAATCTCTGATAAATTATAATAATTGAGCACTTGATGTGCAATCTGTGATTAATTGTAATAATTGAGCACTTGACGTGAAAATCTCTGATATGTTGTAATATTTGAGCATTTGAGGTGCAATTTATGAGATGTGATATTGGCACGTTATACTGTTGGGAGGTTTTATTCGGGTGTTTGCACGAGGTTTCTGCCATGCTATTATTATTATTGATTTATGCACATGCGGCGTGACATGACGGGATATATATATATATATATATATTTATGTGTGGGTTGCGCATGTGGCGAGACAAGGTGGGAACATTATTGTGCGCGTGTGGCGAGACAAGGCGGGCATTCACTTTACTATTGCACACGTAGCGAGACAAGGTAGGCTATGTCGGGGATTGATTGTGATGGCCTGGGGGCATTGTTGATATTGCATATTTACTTTGGGACTATGGAACGGTATTCCGGGAGATCCCCCTGCCCTACATATTTATTTTTGGGACTACGAGGCGGTACCTCGGGAGATCCCATTTGTTGATATTTTTCTATGGATGCCCTTTTGATTATTTTGTTTTTCCGTGATTAAATTCTTGTGTTCTTCCGTGATGTATTATTTGATTTTATTATGTGTTTTGTATTCCTTGTTGTATTGTGTTGGCTTTGGCTCTTTGTACAAGACTTTGTAGATTTGTGTTTATGGTTTTTTGTTTTTACTGGTTTTCGAGAATTGAGTTATTGCGAATAAAAGAAATTGCTATTATGTTTTAATTTAATAAATTTTACATCCAAATTAGTAGTCATCGGATGCTTCATTTTAATTGAAATGTCATTTTCTTCACCCAAATGATTTCTAAAATAAATTCATTTCTTTGTTGATTTACTACTTGATTTAAAGATTTTAACCTTACTTTAGTGAAAATAAATTATTTTTGCAGATTTATATACATTGATATTTTGACACGTGAGTTGTTCGTGTGATGGTGATAGAAATATGGGCACGAGGTGCCGTGAAAAAATATGAAAGTGGGCTGAGACCCGTAATTTTTATGATGGTGAAATGAGGTGTCACATGGTGACTTTTACTTGAAAATAGCTTTATTGGAAAGTATTATATCCTGAAGATTATTATTTGAAAAACATATAGCCGAAAGAAATTATATTTGAAGGACTTGATTAATTGGTTGTACTTGTGTTCCTTATTCATCTGAGCAATAATTATGATGTTCTTGTTGCATTGTTGTTATATCAATGGTTGATTTTGTTGTTATCATTGCTAGTTATTTTTCAGTATTATTTTGTATACTATATTGCACAGGTTATTAGACTAGTGAGTGTCTTGACTGTACCTCGTCTCTACTCTACTGAGGTTAGTCTTGATACTTACTGGGTACCGACCATGGTGTACTCATACTACATTTCTGTACATTTTTGTACAGAGCCAGGTATTGAAGGTATCAGACCCGGACAGAGTTAAAGTATGATCGCAAGGATTCAAGGTAGAGCTTCCTGGTCGTTGTAGTCCCTTGGATTCTGTTCATTTCATTGTACTATTAATTTTTAATCAAAGAGTATTGTATATTTAGTCCTCGTGATCATTTCATCTATTTAGCTAGAGTTCGTGACTCAGTACAAATTTAAGATTTGGAGGTCAATTTGTTATTATAATTCAATAAGATTGGTATGGTTGAACTCGTATCGGAATAGGTGTTCTCATTTCATGAAAATTATGTCGGCTTCCGAGGGGCGGGTCCCGTTTTGACTTTTGTTGACTTTTTACAATAAATTTCTAAGTCGACGTTTTATTATCCGGAATTGTTTCCTATGAATTTTAATGAAGTTATACAACTGATTTGAATAGATTTGAGCGGTCCGAAAGCCAATTCAAGCAAGAAGGCGATTTTGGAATACCGACATAACTTCATAAAGGTAAGTGGCTTGCTTAACCTAGAGTGTGGGAAATACCCCTTAGGCATTGAGTATTATGTGGAAATTGTATAATTAAAAATCATGTACACGAGGTGACGAGTACGTACTTGGTTTATATGTGCAAATTTCATTGATTGAAATCTTTATACGCCCTTAGGTATTAAGTTGGAAATTATTGGCACTTATTAAATCCTCTATTTGTCATCCCTAGATCCTTGTTTGTTGAAATTATTTTTTTATGATGATTTGGTGTGATTGCCACCTTAAATTTATGTGAATATTATTTTGTTGAGCTGTTCATTTCCGGATATTTTTATTAAGATTCTGTACACATTATGCTCGAGCCATGGATTCCTTATTGTGGAAAATGATGTATTGTTGATTTATGTGGCAAGTTGAAATATTTGAGCACTTGATGTGCAATCTCTGATAAATTATAATAATTGAGCACTTGATGTGCAATCAGTGATTAATTGTAATAATTGAGCATTTGACGTGCAAATCTCTTATATGTTGTAATATTTGAGCATTTGAGGTGCAATTTATGAGATGTGATATTGGTACGTTATATTGTTGGGAAGTTTTGTTCGGGTGTTTGCACGAGGTTTCTGCCGTACTACTATTATTATTGATTTATGCACATGCGGCGTGACAAGACGGGCTCTCTATATATGTGTGTGGGTTGTGCATGTGGCGAGACAAGGTGGGAACATTATTGTGCGCGTGTGGCGAGACAAGGCGAGCATTCACTTTATTATTGCACACGTGGCGAGACAAGGTGGGCTATGTGGGGGATTGATATTGATGGCCCGGGGGCATTGTTGATGTTGCATATTTACTTTGGGACTACGGAACGTTATTCCGGGAGATCCTCCTGCCTTACATATGTATTTTTGGGACTACGAGGCGGTACCTCGGGAGATTCCCCCTGTCTTGCATATTTACTTTTGGGACTACGAGGCGGTACCTCGGGAGTGCCTTTTTGTTGATATTTTTCTATGGATGTATTACAAGACTCTGCAGATTTGTGTTTATGTTTTTGCTTTTACTGGTTTTCGAGAATTGAGTTATTTCGAATAAAAGAAATTGCTATTATATTTTAATTTAATAAATTTAACATCCAAATTAGTATTCATCGGATGCTTCATTTTAATTGAAATGTCATTTTCTTCACCCAAATAATTTCAAAAATAAATTCATTTCTTTGTTGATTTCCTACTTGATTTAAAAATTTTAAACTTACTTTAGTGAAAATAAATTATTCTTGCGGATCTTATATACATTGATATTTTGACACGTGAGTTGTCCGTGTGATGGTGATAGAAATATGGGCACGAGGTGCCGTGAAAAATATGAAAGTGGGCTGAGACCCGTAATTTTTATGATGGTGAAATGAGGTGTCACATGGTGACTTTTACTTGAAAATATATTTATTGGAAAGTATTATATCCTGAAGATTATTATTTGAAAAACATATAGGCGAAAGAATTTATATATGACGGATTTGATTAATTGGTTGTATTTGTGTTCCTTATTCGTGTGAGCAATAATTATGATGTTCTTGTTGCATTGTTGTTATATCACTGGTTTATTTTATTGTTATCATTGCTAGTTATTTTTCAGTATTATTTTGTATACTATATTGCACAGGTTATTAGACTAGTGAGTGTCTTGACTGTACCTCGTCTCTACTTCACTGAGGTTAATCTTGATACTTACTGGGTACCGACTGTGGTGTACTCATACTACACTTTTATACATTTTTGTGCAGAGCCAAGTATTGAAGGTATCGGACCCGGACAGAGTTAAAGTGTGATCGCAAGGATTCAAGGTAGAGCTGCATGGTCGGCGCATTCTCTTGGATTCTGTTTATTTTATTGTACTGTTAATTTTTAATCAAAGAGTATTGTATATTTAGTCCTCGTGATCATTCCATGTATTCAACTAGGGTTCTTGACTCAGTACTACCAGTCTTGGGAGGTTGTATATCTTATTTGTTCCGTTGTTAGTTTTTATAACTTATTTTTTAAAAAATGGCTTCAAAATATAATTGAAATCGACTTACCTAGTTTTAGACACTAGGTATCATAACGACGCCTGTGGCGGGATTTTGGGTCGTGACTGCTAAGTAACTGGTTGATTAACCATTTAATAAATCAATTCAAATGTTGGCACATGTAAATTTGTTGGTTTATATTTAAACCATGACTAAATGACTGGTACAGTCTTAAATTAGTCAGTCTATTACATATAAAAATATGTGTAGTCACAGACTCTTTCAAGTTTTTCCTTCTCTCTCTCTCTATATATCCATATTTTATTTTATTCTTAATTGTTGTTCTTGTACAATATAAAAGTTTTAAAGTAAATGATTGCATATTTTCAAACATAATTATTATTATTTATGCCATATAACTTCCAAGTTTGTGATTTTATTTTTGTGAAGGCAAGAATGAGTATCTTCAAATTTGAGAAATTATTGGAATTGAGAAGCATTATGATCTCAATAGATAGAATCAATAAAAGTCTGCTAGAACTTTTCCCAAATGTTTATCAAGGCGAAATTCTAGACAACACTATTTTTAGAATAAAATTAGGCTTTCTTTGATATACTTATTAGCCTATCTATTGTTAACTACAAATATTTATATTTTTCCTTTTAACACCCAACTTTGAGCCAAAAAGAAGAAGAAGAAAGGGGGGG
>AWOL01S0029899.1:816-11128 GCA_000715115.1 Nicotiana otophora
TAAAATCCGAAATTAGCTCAAAATTTGCCCGTGGGGCCCACATCTCGGAATCCGGCGAAACTTATAAAATCCGACAACCCATTCAATTACGAGTCCACCCATACCAATTTTACCAAATTCCGATAACAACTCGACCTCCAAATCTTAAATTATCGTTTTTGGAAGATTTTGCAAAAATCTTGATTTTTCTTCCATAAATTCACGGATTCATGATGTAAATCAGTATGGAATCATGAAATATAATCAATATAGGAAAAGGAACACTTACCCCAATGTTTTCCCGCAAAAATCGCCCAAAACCCGTGCTCTAAAAATCCAAAACGAAATGAATGAAATGACCATTTTTGGTCCTTAAGTTTCTGTCAATCCGTTACTAAAAGTCCATTTTCCGTCACTAAAAGTCCATTTTTCGTCACTAAAAGTCCACGAGAAACTGCTCTACCAGCCTTCCTTCCATTGATCATAACTTTATGTACAAATGTCCAAATGATAAATGGTGTAACATTCTGGAAACTAGAATCAAAGGGCTACAACTTTCATGTTTTGAAAATTTTCTGATTCCTTATATATTTCACGATATAAGCTTCCAAATTTGGCTCCACGCACCAGAATTTTCTAGCAAAATTTCTACAACAGAAATTTCCAGTAGCCTTCTTTGTCCGAAATCCATTCCGTTTACCTTCCGAAATCCACCCGAGACCCTCGGGACCTTAACCAATTATACCAACATATTCCAAAATACAATACGAACTTAGTCGAGGCATCAAACCACATCAACCAACATCAAAAAGATGAATCGCACCTCAAATCAAAATCTATGAACTTTAAATTTCAAATTCTATATCTTGTGCCGAAACACATCAAATCAATTCGGAATAACTTCAAATTTTGCACACAAGTCATAAATGACATAACAGACCTATTCCAATTTCCAGAATCGGATTCCGACCTCGATACGAAAAGTCACCCCCTCCCCCGGTCAAACTTCTCAAAAATTTAACTTTTGGCATTTCAAGCCTAATTCTACTACGGACTTCCAAATAAAATTCCGATCACACTCCTAAGTCCAAAATCACCATACGGAGCTGTTGGAATCATTAAAATTCTATTCCGGGGTCGTTTGCACATAATTTGACATCCGGTCACTATTTGAACTTAAACTTTTAGTTTTTCATCAAAATTCCATATCTCGGGCTAGGGACCTCGGAATTTGATTCCGGGCATACGCCTAAGTCCCAAATCACGATACGGACCTACAAAAATGTCAAAACACTAATCCGAGTTCGTTTTCTCAAAATGTTGACCAAAGTCAACTCAGTTGAGTTTTAAAGCTCTAATTCACATTTTAATTCATTTTTCACCTGAAAACTTAAAAATTTTACGGACTGCGCACGCAAGTCGAAAAATGATAAATAGTGCTTTTTGAGGTCTTAGAATACAAAATTAATTATTAAATTTAAAGATGACATTTTGGGTCATCACAATTATATGTTGTGTGGAGCCTTGGGCTATTTATTGAGAAATGTATTGATTCTACTACATATTTGGAATTTGGTTGTGGTTAGTGGAAAATTGTGATATGAATTGTTGTATCGTGTTGTGGGTTAAACACTCTCCTTGATGTTATTCATGCTTCCTACCTTGCTTGTTAATGATATACATGTGCTTGGTAAGGAAAAGTGTAAAGCACGAAGGGAGATGCTGTGCCATTTGAGAGTGTAAAGCATGAAGGGTGATGTCGTACCATTTGAAAGTGTAAAGCACGAAGGGTGATGCCGTGCCATTTGAGAGTGTAAAGCACGAAGGGTGATGCCTTGCCATTGAGAGTGTAAAGCACGAAGGGTGATGCCGTGCTATTTCATTTATATTATCAGGTGAGGATGAGAGTAAAAGCACGAAGGGTGATGCCGTGCAATTATTTTTATATTATCATATATTCATGGCACGAAGGGTGTTTCCGTGCAGGCGAGGACGAGAGACATATATTATATTGTGATATCGTTTTGTTGTGTATACATTCATGCCTTTATCTTGAGATGTTATTGTGCACCTATGTTTTCTATGTGACTTGTAGTCGTTGTTGCTTCCTGTGTGCCTCCACTTTATTTCTTTTATTGTTATTGGCATTTCTCCCATCTAGTTGGTACTGTTATATGTATGCACGGTGAGAAAGATATAACTGCAGGAAGGGTGTTACCGTGCCAATTGATTTGATCTACATATATGTATTGGGTGAGAATGAGACAAGTACACGATGGTATTGTCGTGCCATTTGATGTGATACGTTGAATATATTTCTCACACCAGGAAAGTTAAATGAGGTATCACAAGGTGACTTTTATTTGAAAGAATTATATTTGAAGGATATTTACTTGAAAGAATTATATTAGAAAGATATTTATTTGAAAGAATTATATTAGAAAGATAATTACTTGAAAGAAGTATATTTGAAAGATATTTACTTGAAAGAATTATATTTGAAAGATATTTACTTCAAAAAATTATATTCGAAAGATATTTATTTGAAAGAATTATAATAAAAGGATATTTATTTGAAGGAAGTATATTAAAAATATATTTATTGAAAAGGATTATATTCTAGAGAATTTTATTGAAAACTTATAGATAAATATGTATATTGAAAGGACTTGATTAATTGGTTGTACCTGTGTTTATTATTCGTTTGAGTAATATTTACGGTATTCCTATTGCCTTGCTGTTTAAATCACTAGTTGATTTGTGTTGCTATCACTGCTATCTGTTTTCTATTATTTTGTATATCATATTGCACAGGTTATTAGATTAGTGAGTGTCTTGACGGTACCTCGTCTCTACTCCACTGAGGTTAGTCTTGATACTTACTGGGTACCTACCGTGGTGTACTCATACTACACTTCTGCACAATTTTGTGCAGAGCCAGGTATTACAGATATCGGACTCGGACATAGTTAGAGTGGGATCGCAAGGATTCAAGATATAGATGCTTGGTCGTCGCACTTCCTTGGAGTCTTTCCATTTTATTGTACTGTTATTTATTATTCAAATAGTATTGAGTATTCGATCCTTGAGATTATTTTATGTATTCCGTTAGAGTTCGTGACTCAGTACTACCAGTCTTGGGAGGTTGTACATTCATATTTGTTCCGCTGTTAGTTTTGGTTATTTATAAAAAAAAATAGCTTCAAAATGTGATAGAAATCGGCTTACCTAGTCTTAGAGACTAGGTGCCATCACGACGCCTGTGGTGGGATTTTGGGTCATGACATTTTGGATCATTTCTCCTTGTTTTGCAACTGCTGGAACTGATATATGGTATTGTTCTTCGTGAACGCGAAGGATCTCACGCATTCGCGAAGAAGGAGTTTGGACGGCTGGGATTTGCCCATCGTGAACGCGATGAAGAAGCCGCAAACGCGAAGAAGGAGATGAGGAAAGCCTACGTGAACGCGAGTGGGCAGACACGAACGCAAAGAGGAAAGAGAGTTGGGGGCCTGCTTGGTGTTAAGCTTTCGCGAACATGACTCGTGTCTCGCGAACGCGAAGGGCAGAGGTCGGAAGGCATCGCGAACGTGATGAGGATATCACAAACGCGAAGAAGGAATCTGGGCAGCACATTTTTGTGCTTCGCGAATGTGAAGCTATGGTCGCGAACGCGAAGAAGGCCTATCTGGGCAGAATTAAAAGTCCCAAAAATAGGGGTTTGAGTTCATAACTCAAAATCAAATTTGGAGCTTAGTAGAAGGCGATTTTTGGAGAGATTCTGTAACGACCCGACCGGTCGTTTTGACTATTTCCATCCTGTTCCCCCATTTACTACTCAAATTGTGAATTACAATTGTTATTTGGCTTGCCGGGGTAATTGGTTTAGGTTCGGTGAGGTTTTGAAATGATTTAGAGTTCTTAGTTCCAAAGTTTTAGAATTTAAGTTGAAAAGGTTGACCAAATGTTAACTTATGTATAACGGCCCCGGAGAAATTTTGCTAAGAAAATTAAGATTTGGTGGTGCCGAGGTAGATCAATTAGTACAAAGATTATAGAAAGCTCGCCGCGGTTCAGACTTTTTGGGTTGAACAATGCACTGATGTGTAAAGGAAACTTCTGTCGGAAAAAGGTCATTTCTGCGACCACTATGCGGTTGCAGAATCACTCTGCGAAGCGCATAATGGTCGGAAAGTGGAACAGGAGGAGGGCAAGATTTGAGGAAAATCTGCGGTGCACTATGCGATCGCAGACCTATTTTGCGGTGCATTAGGCGACCGCAGAACAGGTCAGTAACGCCTAGCTTTGGAGGCCAAATTATGCGGCCGGTATGCGGACCACATACTTGTTATGCGATTGCATATGCGACCGCATAACTGCGTCGGAGCTTCCATTCTTTCTACTTTTTGACCCGACCCAACTTCGATTTATAGCCCTTGAAGCTCATTCTTTAGCCAAAATCTGATATTTTAGAGAGAGGTGAGAGCATGTTAGAGAGATAAAGTGAAGACTTAGTGATTTATCCATCAATTCTTGTTCAAGGTTTGAAGATTTCACAAAGATCTTGCTAGGGCTTCAAAAAGGTAAGAATTTCTTTCTCTAATTCTTCAATTTTGGGTTTGGAGTAAAGATGGGTGATTAATAGTATGCTTCTTGGGTGTAGAGTATAATATATACATACCAATAAGGTTGTGGAAAGATTGTTAAGTTCAAATGGGTAAGGATTGGATTGAAAATGGTAGAAATCTTTATAGACTTCAATTGAAGATTTGAGGGTCGAGTTGGTGTCGGATTTTGGTGAAATTTGTATGGTTGGACTCGTGGTTGGATGAGCATTCATATTCTGTAACTTTTGTCGGGTTCCGATATGTGGATCCCACAAGCAATATTTGAGTTAGTTTAGGATTTTATTGGAAACATTAGTATCTCCTTATGAAATTAATTACAATAATTGGTATTGACTGAATCAAATAAATTGTGGCTAGATACGAGGCTTTTGGAGACCAATTCTCATGGAAAGGGCATAGCGGAATAAAGAATTACACGGGTTGAGGTAAGTAACAATTATAAATCTGGTCCTGAGGGTATGAAATCCCGGATTTTGGTATCATGTGATTATTTTGTAGGTGGCGCACATGCTAGGTGACGGGCGTGTGAGCGTGCACCAAGGGGATTATGAATTGGTCCGTTCCGGGAAACTGTAAAGTTGAATAATTTATTGTTAGCTATATAATCTCTATGTGTTGAAGAAATTTGACTATAAATCATGTTAGAAATCATGCTTAGGCTATGTTATAGTACTGTTGAGACCCGTAGAGGTCGCGTACTTGTTGAATTATTTGCTAATTGATGTCTTGTACTCAGTCATGATCTTTCTTGCGTATTATACCTCAGTATTTTTGGATATTTGGGCTGATCTTTGTGATTTCTGAGAGCCCGAGAGACTTAAGAGGTTGAGGACTGAGTAAGGCCGAGGGCCTGTCGGTGAGGTAAGGATATTATGACACGTGAGTTGTCCGTGCAGGATATTATAGCACGTGAGTTGTCCGTGCAGCACATGAGTTGTACGTGCAGCACGTGAGTTGTCCGTGCAAATTATGGCACCTAGGCTGTAGGAGCCCCTCCGGAGTCTGTACACACCCCCAGTGAGCGCGGGTACCCATTGAGTGTGAGTGCTGAGGGCTGAGAGCCGAGTGGTTGAGCTGTTGTGATAGGTTGAGTGACTGTTGCCTGAGAGGCTGTACTTGCTTTACATTTGTTATTGCACTTAGTTTCTATCTGTCATTGTTGTAAAATCTCCGAAAGAATTTATATCCGGATTACTTAAAATTGTACTGTATAAAATTGATTTGACTTAAACTGCCGGATTTGAAAGCATGTCTATTCTTTGCTGGAACTACTGAAAGTGAACTATGACTGTGTAGCTCGTCATTATCTTCAGTTCCTTAGTTATTATTGTTACTTGCTGAGTTGGTTGTACTCATACTACACTCTGCACTTCGTGTGCAGATCCAGGTGTTCCTGAACATAGCGGGTGTTGATCATTTCGCGCAGTTGATGTTCAGGAGATTTTGAGGTAGTTGCCGTGTTCCGCAGACCTTGTCTCTCCTTTTCTATCTCCTTGTTTACTATATTTGGTCTCAGACTATTATAGACCGTATTTTCCAGACTTGTACTCATATTAGATGCTCATTGTCACACCTCCTTTTTCCCGAGGGGATAGGGAGTTTTTTCAATTTAAGTGACATTATTCGAAATGAGATTATTTATTTATTTAGAGTCGCCACTTGGAATAATTTATGGTGTCCCAAGTCACCGATTTATTTTAGAATCCCAAATCGAGGAAATTTGACTCTTATTTATGGTCTGCGAACATAGAAGACCGGATAAGGAATTCTGTTAACCCGAGAGAAGGTGTGAGGCACTCTCGAGTTCCGTGGTTTTAGCACGGTCGCTCAACTATTAATAATTGGCCTAGTTATCTAATTTAATACATGTTTTAAACCTATATGTGCATTTTTATTCCTTTTAACCACTTTTAATTATTTATGGAACTTATTTGAACAAGTCGCGATGTCGTAAACTCATTTGTTTTTGTACATATTGCGAATCGCGTCACATGAAACGCACCCGCGATTTACAACATGTTTATTTTTATTATTATTCGAAGTTGAAGTCTAGTCGTGTGAAACGCGCACTTGAGTTGGAGTTTAATCGTGACCATACCACGGGAACCATACACATAGTCACGATGATTTATTAATCGCGTCTAAAGCAACTAGCACGTGCTCATGATTTGTTTTTCCTTACGGGTTTGGGATCTGTGTAAGGTCAAGAGCTATGGAAATCAATTGTGGAAAACGGGTCAGCTTTTGTTCTTACTAAATTGGGCCTGACAGAAACTTTTTTGGACCAGATAAATTAAATTGGATCGTAGTACAATTGGCCCTTTAAAGCCAATTAATGAGTATGCCCAGTTACTAGTTCATCAAGCTACTTCCCTATCAATTAGTCAATTGCAGTAGTACATGTTTCATTAAGCAAATCCCAACCGCCGTGCCCAATCATTATTTTTTTTAAGTCCAAACCTCATTTTTCAATTTCAACTAGCAGACATAGATTTTATCCCTAAAGTTCAAACATTCACTACTTGCCCAAAAATCATATTTTTTATCAATCTTCATGTTAATCATCAAGAAAGTAGCAAAATTAAACAAAGCTAATGAGATCTAACAATTAATACAGAAAAACAAATATTTCAATCTTCGTCAATCTAAATAAGATCAAATTATATATTCAAGCATAATATCTTAATAAAACAATGATGAGAGAAATGGACCTTTACAAGACTGTTTTGAAGCTCGGACAATGGACAAGGATGTAAATGGAGCCTCGACCAAAATTGACAAATGGAGCTCGAACTCGACGACTCAACTTTGGAACTGTTGTTTTCTATACAAAAGGGGATTGTTTCGCTGGATTTTCGGCTCGTTTTTGTGGTGCTCTTTAGCTTGGTTTCCAGTTGGTTCGGGGCTGGAGTTTAGATGATGAATTGCTGGATTTTTTGAAAGAAAGCCGAAAAAAGAATGACACGAGTAGAAATTCCCTTATCCTAGAAGAAGAAAAATAAATTTCTTTCAATTCACTCCTCCATCTTTTTTTTCTCCTTCTCCCCCTTTTTTCCCTCACATTTCTCTTCTATTTATAGAAAAAAATTTCGAAATTTTCAGCTTTTTATTTTTTATTTTTTATTTATTTTTTTATTTTTAAGTAAAACGAATTTCCACTCCCCATTTTTCTTCTTTTTTTAAAAGAAATAATTTCCCACTTTACTTTACTTTTACTTTTTAATTTCTTACTTTTTTTACTTTTATTATATTTAAATTCCCACTTTTATACTTTTCTTTTTTTATTTTCCACTTATTTTACTTTACTTTTTTTTATTTCCCACTTATTTTACTTTTTACTTTTTATTTTTAATTTCAGCTACCCTTACTTTATTTTTTAATTCCAACTTTCTTTTACTTTTCATTTTTTTAAATTTTCACATTCTTTTACTTTTATGTTTAAACATTTTCCCTTTCTTTTACTTTTTTATTAAACAATTTTCACCAACTTTTCCTTTTACTTTTTAATTTTATATTTCTAATTTTCCTATATTTTTAATTCCCATCCGAAATTTGTTTTAAAAAAAATAAAAAAAATTAATTGTAATTTATTTTCGTTTTTTAATTCATTTTATTAAAAATAAAGATAAAAATAATAATAATAATAATAATACTAATAGTAATAATTAACCTTTTAAATTATTATGAATTTTTACCATATATATATATATATATATATATATATATATATATATATATATATAAAGCTATAAAATATATATTAAAATTTTGAAATTATATACATAGTAGAAGGTGATAAAAATTCAAATATAGTAAAAAATTAGGTGCTCACAACTGCCCCTCTTTGCTTGGAATCATGAAGAGTTTTCAAGCAAAGACTAGGTGAGCGATGTGACTAATTTGTGACTAAACCATTATTCAAAAGGAAAAGAAATAAAAGATAGGGTGCAACTGAGTACTGGTTTTGGACAACCTATATATCCTGGGTTATAGGGGAATCGGGTCGCGTTTAGTTCAAGGAGAATGGTGGAATGATGAGTTGAGGAATCGAGTGAGGTTCCGTCGAGGCTCCAGTCCGCGGTCCTGCCATTATATCAAAATAAAAAAAAGAAACTAAACAAGCCTATCAGTTATGGGTTACACGATTCCTATCTATGAGTCTTCAGAAACATGATCTTGAGTGTTGACTGGTTCTTCATGCAGACTCTGATCTAAACCTTGATGCTCACTAGTTGTAGGTTCTAGTTCATTGTTCTATAGCTTCTTCTAATCAAAACGGGACTCCAATGCTCGTGGCTTCAGTCATGTCTTGAGCATTCCACATCGTTTCAATTGCTTTTGCATTTTGGATTCACTTATTATTTTTTTTTCTTTTATTCTGAATTGAGACTTCTTCTTTTGGTCATCTCGAACCCTGTGCCTTGAGGTAAAACCTAATCAGATACTAAAACAAACAAGCGAACGAAATTTTTCTGCCCCAGTTTGCACTAGGAAGATTTTGTGAGTTATTGTAACAAAATTCTAAACTACTTCTTTATTGAAAGCAATAAAAGGTCGGGAGTGGTGTACCCTGAAAAAGTCATGTTTTTTGTTTTTGGATGGCGTTCTTTTATTGTCAAAGGATGTCCCAACTAAGGATTGGTGTACCTTATGTTGGGAAACTGTGGCCAGGAAATGGGATACCCTATATTGGCAAAGATATCGGGGAGTGGTGTACCCTACATTTAAGATCAAATCAACTAGGGAGTGGAGACCCTATGTTGGAAAAATAGACTAGGGAGTGGAGACCCTATGTCTAAAAACATCAACTAGGGAGTGGAGACCCTATATTTGAAAAGCGACTAGGGAGTGGAGACCCTATGTCTAAACAAATATCAACTAGGGAGTGAAGACCCTATGCTGGAAAAGGCGACTAGGGAGTGGAGACCCTATGTCTACAATAACATCAACTAGGGAGTGGAGACCCTATGTTGGAAAAGAGACTAGGGAGTGGAGACCCTATGTCTACAATAACATCAACTAGGGAGTGGAGACCCTATGTTGGAAAAGAGACTAGGGAGTGGAGACCCTATGTCTACAATAACATCAACTAGGGAGTGGAGACCCTATGTTGGAAAAGAGACTAGGGAGTGGAGACCCTATGTCTAAAATATCATCAACTAGGGAGTGGATACCCTATGTTGGAAAATCATCAACTAAGGAGTGAAGACCCTATGTTGGAAAAGAAACTAGGGAGTGGAGACCCTATGTCTAAAATATCAATCAACTATGGAGTGGAGACCCTATGGAGGAAAAGCGACTATGGAGTAGAGACCCTATGTCTAAAATAAAATCA
This sequence comes from Nicotiana otophora, assembly GCA_000715115.1. Taxonomy (NCBI): domain Eukaryota; kingdom Viridiplantae; phylum Streptophyta; class Magnoliopsida; order Solanales; family Solanaceae; genus Nicotiana; species Nicotiana otophora. The sequence continues at coordinate 10,759 of AWOL01S0029899.1, forward strand.
ACTAGGGAGTGGAGACCCTATGTCTAAAATAAAATCAACTAGGGAGTGGAGACCCTATGTTGGAAAAGGCAACTAAGGAGTGGGGACCCTATGTATAAAATATCAATCAACTATGGAGTGGAGACCCTATGGAGGAAAAGCGACTACGGAGTAGAGACCCTATGTCTAAATATAAAATCAACTAGGGAGTGGAGACCCTATGTTGGAAAAGGCGACTAGGGAGTGGAGACCCTATGTCTAAAATAACATCAACTAGGGAGTGAAGAACCTATGTTGCAAAAGTGACTAGGGAGTGGAGACCCTATGTCTAAAAACATCAACTAGGGAGTGGAGACCCTATATTGGAAAAGAGACTAGGGAGTGGAGACCC